>JABTTQ020002192.1:0-65682 GCA_016081115.2 Rehmannia glutinosa | reverse complement strand
GAATGGGCTAGTGGTCATCGATTACATATCTTTGTCGGCTTGGCTGTGAACTACATTCCATCATGTAATCTTTCCCGAGTTTATGATCCTCGAAATTCAATTCCCGGTATTAATTGCTGCAGGATTTTCCTTATTGTCCGTAATTATCCTTTCAATTCCCTATTTTGGGGCTTGTGATGCTTCCAACATAGGTTGTTGGAGATAATATAAAACATCACAAGGAAAGATGTTATCCTTTTGGTGATGTCGAATATTACTTCAACTTCTCTCCATCCTTCGACATTTGACTTCTCCCTATGTTTGAAAAATATCCGAATGCGCTGGATCAGACTTCGGTCTCTTTTCTTCCCAATGGCTCTTTGCATAATTCTATCTTGTTGGAAAGACATCCTACCGGCCAACTCTAAGACCGACTTTGTTGAAGATCGTTTGATCTTCAATTTTCATATCAATCTCCTTTATACTTTGAGACTCATTGATTTCGGTAGAACACACCGGCAAAGTCCTCAAAGATTCTTGGGACTTGAATAAATTCCTTTTCAAGAATACTTCAATGATGTGTATTCGAGAGAGGCATAGGAAATCTTTGTATGTGATCGAGTAAGTCTATTTCTTCTTTCATCAAATCATTTCTTTTGAAATCTTTGTAGGTCCCAAAGGGTGTGAGTGTACGGTTTAAGAAGGGGGTTGAATAAACCTTACCAACTTTTCAAAATTTAGTCCTTTTAAGTTTGTTTTAACACTTGATTTTAGCACTTTGTTAAATATCAATTGGATAGCAAATTATCACGAGATGGGGTAATTCTTCTAATCCTCTCTTCTCCAACTCCTAGAGGGAATCCACTAAGTATTGATCGGAGTACAAAGTGGTTATCACCCGGATCTGTCTTGATCACACAACACTTGATGCTTTGGGACTCGGTCACGGAGATGCCTTGGTCACACGCAGGCTGGCTTCTTGTGCGACTCGGCTTCTTCACCCGGCGGTGCCTTGCTACTACAACTCACTTGCTCAAGCTTCTTGGATTTGATCACGAATCCCTCATAGCAGAGGCGGTTCGACTGAACCTTTCTACAATCCTCCTTGGAATGTAGACCCTTTTGATTCTTCAAAAAGTTTCCTCTTCAACAGTTTGAAGTTGTCTTTCCTTCCATGACTTGGTGTTGGATTGATTTCCTTGAAATTTAGGCTTGAGGATTTGCTTGAATAACTTGAGAATATTTTGCGGGGTTACTGATTCGAATGTTAGCTTGAATGTTCGTGGTTCGGTATCACCGATGTGACTCCTTCCAAATTGATTCCTCCGCTTTTATAGTGCTCTTTCAAAAATCTGCCCGTTGAAGAGATAGGATAATTTTCAAAAAGACACTAGTGGTCGTTGGCTTGTCTTGTTGCGATCCTTGAAATTGACATTACCTCGTATTAAATGAACCTTCAACTTTTCAAAGCCTGACGTGCGAGTCTTCCCGTTGGTTTATTCTTTTTTGCGTTTTGGGGTCGAGCACTTTAGAATATTGCGACATGGAAGTATTACTTATTTAAGTAACTTTCTTGACTTCGTAATGACTCTCTTTGATTGTCTTGACTTGATGCGGTTCCTTAACTTCCCCGGGTGACTTGAGTCGGCTCCCGATCGATGGAAGACTCCATCTATCACTTCAACTTGACTTGACAGTTGTCTTGAGTTGACTTAGTGACACTTCTCACCCAGTGTAACGGTGATGCTCCTTGATCGAGTTCTTGACTTCTCCTCCTTGCCATACTGTTGCTTCACACCGAGAGTCTTCATTTTAGCCTTCAGTTGACTTCTTGCATATCCAGCATAATCGACTACATTCAGACATGCGGCCCATCTATTACAATGCAAATTACAAAGAAAATGGGGTGCCAACTTTCTAGTCTAAGTTTTACATGGCATTCATCAAAATCTAAACAATAAATTTCCCAACAATTTCCCCCTTTTAATGATGCCAAAACTTAAGACATACATGCAAAAATGTAAGCATCAAAGATACATACGAGGTAGTGCGATGTGGATAATGTATGCGTAGAATCAATCTTTTATTGATCATAACATTCTTGTCCTTTACACAGCTATTTACAAAGTGTATCAGAGCAAACATCAATGTCTACGCAAAAAAAAATAGAGAAATTACAGATTTCTTATTCATGTCTGAAAAGAACTTACATACTTATATATTTACAATAGTAAATTACATGAAGGGTGAGACGTGAAACACTTCATCTCCTTCGATGCCTCCTTCTTTCTTCATCAGCTCTGTCGTCTTCCGACCTTTTTCTCTTCTTCTCTTCTTCAGCTGCTTTCTTTTTCTCATAAGCTCTTCTGGAAGCTTCATCTTTTCTTTTTCTTTCTTGTCTCTCTTCCCACAGCTGAGTTTGTCTTTTATTTTCTTCTTCAATTCTCTTTACATATTCAGCATTGTTCTTGGCCACTTGCATGTTGGCTACTTCGTCAAACCCAGCCCAATAGATCCCTCCTTTCTTCCCTGGATCTATATATTCGATGTTTTTGGGTAGAGGTCTAGGTTTGAAACCTCTTCATCCCACTTCTACCTCTTCCTGCGGGTGTGTATTGTCTTGGGGGCCTTCTTCTTTATAGTAGAGTGACCCGGTAAGTGATATTGCTCGGTCTGCTATCGGCTTCTTCGCACAACTTGAGGCCTTTTTCCCATACAAGTCCCGGGCTCGGGCCGTGATGTCACGTTCTTGAAGTATCCTCGGATGCGGGCATCTTGAATTCATCAACGGATCTCGGCTTGTTTCCGGCGTGCGAAATGGCATCGATATCTCTTCCTACGGAATGCCTCCGTATTGTTTGAAAGATGTCCATCGCACGGGCATCCATTTTCTTTCAATCTCCGTCATCTCTGCCCCTACTATTTTCCTTTTCTCGAGACATGGGCTGTAGTGTTGGAGCGCGGGAGAATCAACGGAAGTTCGATTAAGTCGGTTGTGACAGAATCCTTGTTGAGGGGTTCTAGCAACCATTAAAGTTATGTCTTTGAACCTTTCCCCTCAACTAATTTTCCCTTTTCTTTGTTACGCTCTTGGTTTGTCTTCTCCTTCACAATTAGTCCTTCTTCCATTGCGGACCCTTTCAACGTCTTTAGGTATTCCTCTTCCCCCTTTTTGGCATAATCAAGGAGAGAGGAACCCTATGAAACATGCCAACAAGCATGAAATCTAAAGGCGTGATAGGCGAGTTACGCTTGGATTACTGGCTGCGGAGTATCTTTGCTCAAATTCTGCGAGTGGCGTTGGATTCAGGTACATTACCAACTTCATTTCAGCCATAAGAAGGCTGAATTTTTCATTCATGTTCTCCTCTGTCTTGAGAAGTTGTTTTTCGATGAAATTCGCGGCCGATTCCATTTACGTGATGCGAGAAGTATGCATTCTATCAATGTTTTCTTGCATCCTCTTCTTCATGTCGGCATTATCAGCGCTCCAGTTAGTATCTTATTATACAATGCTTTAAAGTATCGAACTTGTTCCACGCGCAATGTCTGTTGTTGTTGCCACCATTCCCGGATCCCCGACTATGATTCCACGCAGACGGTAGTAAGATTAGCATCTCGGTTATCCAGTAGCATATCGATGAGGCCTGGTGCCTTTCCATCTTCTCTATCTCGCCAAATATTGCCTTGAAGACTTCTCGAACCACGTTTGTCACCTCTGTCTCGGTGGCGGCCAAAAACATCGAAATCAAAATCTGTGGACGATGGTATATGTGGAATAATGGATCGAGTCTATGGAAACATTGTTGATCTCTAGGCGATTCTTCATCAAGATCGGGCGACTCTGGTGAGAAAGGAACGTTTGTTCAAACACATCATCACGGACGTAGGGAATGCATTCGATTGTAACTTGTAGCCGTGATGTGCCCGGATGAGTTGATTTTGCTTTGCGGCTTTGGGAGCTGCGCGATTGGTAATGATTCAGGTTGGGATATGTTGTGGTATTGACCCGGTGGTGAGCCTCACTGTCTTATGACTTCTTCGGTCTCAAATTGGTTTTCCATATGAGTTATAAGTCCTCGGCCATATTAGTAAGCGTCATCGGATGATGATGAGACTTGTAGGGGTGGCTCATCATCAAAATTGAACTTTTGACGAGCAACCTTGAATTACGGCTTACTCGTCTTTGGGAAGAGCATCCTGGTGAGTTGGTTGGACTTGTAACATGGGGATGACTCGGCCTCATCTTGACTTTGGATCCCAAATGTTACATCGGGATTGTCTTGGGAATTGTGAAGGGCACTTATCTCCTTCTCGGAT
Source organism: Rehmannia glutinosa (assembly GCA_016081115.2). Classification (NCBI taxonomy): domain Eukaryota; kingdom Viridiplantae; phylum Streptophyta; class Magnoliopsida; order Lamiales; family Orobanchaceae; genus Rehmannia; species Rehmannia glutinosa. The sequence continues at coordinate 61,383 of JABTTQ020002192.1, read as the reverse complement.
GCATCAATGATAAGCGGAGGGATGTTACGTAGCCACGCCTCTTTACCCGGGAAGTCTCAACCTCCCGTAGGCCTTGATGCCTCTGCGGTCTCAAGCTGCGGCAAGTGCAGCTGGACAATCCCTTCGGCGGACTCGGTTGTCTTGGGGTCTTCAACGGTGGCATCCACGGGAAGTCTCAACTCCGTGGATTGCACTCATTGCCAGTGTTAACTCCCGGGCGAGATCCATCATGTCGCCTTGTTGCATCGGCGGCGTCCTCGGCTGCGGAGAGCGATTGGCATAGGGCTGAGGCAGTCTCAAGCTATGCGAGCCTTTAGTGACAACTTGTTGTGTTTCATTTTCTTTTTTCCTTCTCCACTTCACCTCCTAGATTCGTTGTGGAGTCATCTGCGACAACCTCAGACTAGCTACGATGGAGGAGTTTCCCCCTCAGGTGGCACACCGGTTGAGTGACTTGGATTGGGTCACTTTCCTCCAAACTCCCGGTTGTTTCCTTTGAGTGTTCAGCCGTTGGGGCGGTGGTAAGACACCTTCAATAGGGGTTGGCTCGACTTGGGTCCCCAAGTTCCCGGTTTCATCGCCATTACCCTTATAACCTTCCTCGGTGGTGGGGAAGTGGTCACAACAACAACGATTTGTCTGGCACACACCACTCCCATAGGGTCAATTTCAGTTTGTGATTTGGAAGACTCTCCAGGTCCTTCCATTAGTTGTTGCTCATGCATCATTACGGATTCCCGCATGGCGTCTTTGCGTTTTCTAGCTCTTACATCGCAGCGGCGGGATCCAAATCTTCATCACTCTTTGAAAGTATGTCGAGATGTGGATGAGTGTGATCGGTGGTTCAGTGAGAGGACAAATACTAGCTTTCTCACGAATTACCTTCCTCTGCCCGATCTTTCCTTTTCCCTTATCTTTGAAGATGCGCAAGATATCTATGCGATTCTCTTCATCCATTACTTGGACCATCTTTGTTGTCAAACCAAAATTCATCGATTCTTCCTCTTCTTCAATAAACTCGGTCTTTGGAGGCTGTTCCCTTGAATGACTTAGCTTCCACTTCCTCCATTCTGCAGATGATTTTGGATATTTGGATATGGTGGAGATAAGCGTGATCACATCATCATCATCTTCTCTTGAACTTCTTTCTCATGAATGGAGAGTAGCAGAGTTTGCTGTTCTTCACCCTCAGCAGCGTCTGTCGCATGCGGAGACACAGTCCTATCGACAGGAGACTTAGCTGGCTCAGCTATTACTAGCTCTTCAGCTGTTCGATCCACAGTTGGGTCTTCGACTTGCCTCTGCTGATCGGCCTCGTGTTTTGGCGGTTTCATCAATAATCTCTGGAGACTCTACTTCTCACTTTTTTTGTGATCTGTTCAGTGAGTGGCAGACTCAGTTGTTTTCTCAAGCTCTGAGCGCTTGAAGATTCTTCTACTTCTTTTGGTTTTCACCAGAGGAACGTTTGGTTCCACTTCCTCCGGTTCCTCGAAGGTAAAGGCCTTCACAGTTGTCTTAGAGGCAGCTACCTTTCTCGTCTTGGCAGTCCTCTTCTTCTTCAGTCCAGGAGAAGGTACTAAGGATTCCTTCTCTGCTGCGGCTGCAGGGGCAGGAGACACGGCTGCAGGGGCAGGTGACTCGGCTGTAGGGGCAGGTGCAGTTGTTTTCTTTTTTATTGGCGCAGCAGTCTTCTTTCCAGCTGCAGGGTCAGCTTTCTTCTTGGGAGGGGAGGCAACAGTTGTTTCCTCAGGGTCAGCTGATTCCCCCTCACTGGTATCTGCTCTCTTGGCATAAGCTCTCTTCTGCGCTCCGGAAAGATTTGATCGGAACATTTTCTTGTTGACATGGAACGCCTTTCCATGTTGGAGTGGAACTCCATTTACCTCCATCAGTCGGCCAATAACAAGGCCATACCCCAAGGATCCTCCGAATGACCCATCTTCCTTGAAAGACTTATTTCCAACATTTTGGCAGAGTCTGCTGTATACAAACTCAGCCCAGTTTACCTTCTTTTCCTCCATGATCGCAGCCATCACGATCAGCTTAGTTTTGGATAGCTGATTAAAGCTTCCAAATTTGATGTCTACACACTTGGCAACAATATCCAGCAACTTATGGTAATCTTCCTTGGCTTCTTCTTGTCGTTTGTGTAGACAACCTTCGCGATACGATCGGGTTTGGCCACTTCCTTCCATGCGGCACCAAGTTGACATCAGCCTCGATATCTCGGTACTCCTTCCGACGGACAAAACAATGCTCCGCTAGATCTCGGCGGTGATCGTAAACTCCTTTCCATGAGCAGGATGACTTGATGCCCTCGTCGTGAACTTTAGCATTCACGTAGAACTGAGCGACTTCTTCAACATAAGTCATCTGAAAATCCATTGTGAGAAAGGGTTTCAGCCCAGACTTCTCCACTTTCTCAGCAATCTTCTTCACAAGGGTTTCATCGAACCCCTGTTTGATCATACCTTCAAAATCCACAGTAGAGCCAGTATGGATTTGCTTTCCCAACTTGACAAAATCGTAAGTAGATGCCATTACTTGAAGTTTTACCGAATGAAACTTTTAGAAATTTACTTTGGAGATCGTAGGGTTTCGAGAGAAAAGTTGCTTTCTTTGCTTTTGAGAGAGATGAAAACAGTTTGTGTAAAGTGAGAGAGAAACGGATGAAAGGGTATATATGTGGGTTATGAAAGGGCGTGCATACTGATTTTGAAATTTGATCGAGATCAATGGCTCGGTTAGCACACCAATTAGCATTTAATTGCTCGCATTTAATGCGGCGACATTTATATCAATCATATGCTTTGTCGTGCGACTTTTGATTGTACTGTCATTATTCTGTTGGCGTCATCCTTAAAACATTCCGCTTCATAAAAATGACTGCGTTTTTGTCACTTAGCTCATAAATGACTAAACACTCCTTAGTTGATTCAACTCTTTCTTCTCTCTTTTCACATAGGTACTCGGTTGTCGGCTAGCTCGTCGGTGATTTTTCGATCTGGTGATTCACTTAGGCGATTTACGAACTTAGATCCATTTTCATCTTTTCTTGTTTCATCTCTTCTCTTTGAGTTTTAAGTGTTAACTCGGCTCAATTAACATTAGCTCATGCTTGAGTTCTTCAAATCTTGATTCACATAGTGGCTTTGTGAATATATCATTAACTTGTTTATCGGTTGAGATGTATTCAAGGTGATGTCCTTCTTTTCAACATGATCTCTTATAAAATGATATCTAACATCAATGTGTTTTGTTCTTGAGTGCAACACGGGATATTGAGTGATTAACAATAGCACTTTTGTTATCACACATAATTGGAATCTCTTTTTCTTCAACATCATAATCTCTCATTTGTTGTCTCATCCATAAGACTTGGGCTTGGGCACAACGCCCGTAATATGTACTCGGCAATGTGGATGTGGCTATTGAGTTTGCTTCTTGCTAAACCAGGAAACCAATCTTTCAAGCATTTGACATGTACAAGTACTCTTCTGTCAACTCTACATCCGGCATAGTCGAGTCACGAGTAACCAATAAGCTTGAATCCACCTTCATTTGGATACCATAAGCCGACTTCCTGGCATCCCTTCAAATACCTTAGGATTCTCTTAGGCTGCGATCATATGGCTTTCTTTTGGTGCGATTGAAATCTTGCACATACACCTACTGACAAAGGTGATGTTTGGTCTACTTCTTTGTGAGATAGAAGCGATGATCCAATGAGTGCTCACGTATCTTGTTTGATCCACGGGCTTGCCTTAAATCCATATCCATCTTGGTGACGTATTCATTGGTATTTTCACGAGAAGACTTCTCTTCCATACCAAATTTCTTCATTAAATCTACGGTATACTTTGTCGACTTATGAAAGTTTCATCCTTGAGTTGTTTAACTTGAAGTCTAGAAAGAATGTCGACTCTCCCATCATGCTCATTTCAAATTTCCCTTGCATGAGGTTTGAGAATTTATCACCACGACTCTTTGTTTGTAGATCCAAATATAATGTCATCCACATATATTTGAACAAGCGATATACTCTCTCCATCTTGAATTACAAGAGTGTTCTATCCACTTTTCCTTTGGTGAATCCATTATCTATCAGAAATTGAGATAATGTATCATACCATGCTCTAGGTGCTTGTTTCAATCCATAGAGAGCTTTCTTGAGCTTGTACACTTTATCTCCAAGAGTCTTACTGCTCAAATCCTGGAGGTTGTTCAACATAGACTTCTTCTTCCAATAATCCATTCGGGAATGCACTTTTTACATCCATTTGATATACGGTGAAGTTCTTGTGTGCGGCATAGGCAAGAAACATCCTTATTGTTTCTAATCTTGCAACGAGAGCAAATGTTTCATCAAAATCTATACCTTCTCTTGGTAATACCCTTTGGCAACCAATCTTGCTTTGTTTCTTACCCACCCGAACCTTCTTCATTCATCTTGTTTACGAAAACCCGTTGTGTGCCAATAACATTTTGATGATTTGGTCTTTGAACCAATTCCCATACTTTTTTCTTTCAAGCGATTGACTCTTCATGCATGGCTTGAATCGATGTGTGTCATCGATGCTTGGGACACATCCTTTGGCTCTATTTGGGAAATAAAACAAGTGAACATGGCTTCTTGTTGAGCTCACGGATCGGTTCTTACACCATCTCTTACATTTCCAATGACTAGCTCGGGTGGATGGTCTCTCGGCCATCTCACTTCGAGGTGGAGTAAGTCGGTTGGGTTCGGTCGTCTTGCGGTGTGTTATCTTGAGCAGCTCTCTCATCATCACTTAGTGCTTGATTTTCCGGTGTCTTTGAGATTCACTATCTCATCTTCACCTTGATTAATTACTCCGATTTCGACTTCAACATATGGACTTTTACGTATAGTTGGTGATTTAGCTTATCGGCTAACTCTTCAATGTCTTCTCCATTTACATTAGGTTCATCAAAAACCACATGGATAGACTCTTACGTGACCATAGTCCTTTTGTTCAACACTCTCTATAGGCTTTGCTTTCAAATTTGAGTATCCCAAGAAGATACCTTCATTAGCTTTAGCATCAAAGGCTTTAGATTATCCTTCCCATTGTTGTGTGGATGAAGCATTTACATCCAAATATTTTAAAGTATGCAACATTTGGCTTTATCCTGTCCAAATTTCATAGGGAGTCTTTGTCATTATCTATTTATCATGCATCTATTTTGAGTATAGCATGCGGTGTTTATGGCTTGACCCAAAATCTTTTAGGCAACCTGCTTGACTAACATGGTCCTTGCGACTTCCTTGAGAGTTACGTTCCTCCTCCTTTCGCAACTCCGTTCTGTTTGTGGAGTCTTTTTCTTTGATAGTTCATGAGCAATACCATTTTTAACACGATCTTGAGTTATTATTACATTGACAAACTCGGTTCCTCTATTAGATCTTATCTTTATAATGGTTTGACTCTTCTCATTTTGAACTCTTTTCATCAAATTTGTGGTAACTTACGCAAGTTTCTTTCTTTTTACACATGAAAATTGTCCATGTAAATCTTGAATAATCATCCACCACTTCTAGAGTGTATTTCTTCCCACTTATCTTTGGTGGCTCAATGGACCAAATAGATCCATATCACGTGATCTGATATTCTTGTTGAAGATGGACTTGACTTCTCTTTAAATGATGATTTAATCGCTTTCCCATCGGCATGCATCACAAACACTTTCCTTCTTGTATATTGAGTCACGGGAGTCCTTCTACAAGACCACTCCTTGCAAGCTTGTTAATTGTCTTGAAATTCGGGTGACTCGAAACTTCTTGTGCCCACGGCAACCTTATTTGGTTGTACTCTTTGCTAATAAACAAGTGTTTGGTGTGGCGGTCGACCAGTCTACCACATACATGTTCTTTTATGCGGATCCTTGCAACACTACTTCATTTGATTCGATGTCTTTGATTTGGCACACTCCCGTATTGAATCGACATTATAGCCGCATGTCACGAGTTGGTGATGCTTAACAAATTGAAATTGAGGCCTTCAACATATGCATATCGTGATTTCTAATCCATTTTTCTTGATGGATCGATTGCCTCTTATTTCCCCTGGAGCTTCATTTCCTCCAAATATGACTTTGCGACTCTAATCTCCTTGAACTTTGTGATTTTTCTTGTTTCTGTCATATGTCGGAGCACCACTATCCATGTACCAGGTTCCTTGGCACTATCTTGTTCCACTGAACCTACAATCAAGGAAATTAGTTTTTAGGTACCCATACTTGCACAGGTCTGGGGGTTCTTGTTGTAAGATGATCCAACCAACCTATAGCCAAATGATTTGACTCTAAGGGGTTGCCATTTATCTGTTCCATAATCATAATTTACTTTGGCAAATTGCTTGGGGGCTTTAGGTTCATACAAGCTGTCTCTTTTGTGCGTATCCTGTGTATGTGTTTTAGCAATTGCCTTCTTTGGGTAATTGTGATATCTCGAGTGTAGTGCTTGGGTGCATATGTGTTACGATAATAGCTTTGTTGCCTTTGGAATGACCTTTGTTGAGTTCTAGGTCTTTGCCATTTTGGCATGTATTCCATAGGTCTTGGTGATATTTCACATTATTCCAATCGACTTGACTTAGGTAGTTTCTACCATTCCCATCATATTTGTTCCTTTGATAGAACTTTTGGGGTTTTGGTAGCTCTGTTTCTTCTTCACAGTACTTCCTATTTGGAGTTTCTTTGAGGAACTCTCTGTTGGATTTCTTGTCGGTTGTCCTCTCGGCATACTCAATGGTTGTTTTCCTTTTCCTTTATATCTAGGCAGTTTGTTTGTAATTGTGCTTTGGAATATTTGTGTGTGCAACATTTGGTGTCTTGGATTTTGAGATGCTTCATTACTTGAAGATCCTTTTTCCAAGATCACTCTAGGAGTTTGACTATGCACAAAGGAATTGAATCTATGTCTGTCTTGTCTCTATATTCCTTTTGGCTCATGATAAGGTCATCCATGATTTAGATGCCTTTGTGAATGAAGCAATCACATTTTTGAGATCATTTTCTCTCTTTTCTATAAGACAATCTCTGCTATTAGTTTAGCTTTTTCGACCTTGACTCTTTGTTCTCATCGGCCATGTGACTTAGAGTACTCGGCTCCTTAGTCAATTTTGTGAGTTTTGGCTTTTGAGTTGGCCATTTTTCCTCAATTTAATAGTGTGTGTGAGGATTTAATGTGCTCAAAATCTTTCATCATTTTGCCTAATGAATCATAAAGATCGAGTGGGTGATGAAGTGTGTGTGTCACAATCACTATCACTAGAATCGAGTGAGATGAGTTAGAGTGTACCTCATCTTCTTGGTCGAGTTGATCTTGTTCTTTGGCCATTAGGCAGGATCATAGCTTCTTTTTTGAGAATCACTTGATTAGTCGGCTTCACTACTCTCACGAATCTGTTGTATCTTTCGACTTAGGTATTTCGTGACTTGACTAACATTGCTCTTTTCTTTTCTTGTCTTCTTTCTCACGAAGACTTTTCTTTCTTCTTCATTCATTCTGTATTTATTGACTACGAGGATATGGGCCGATCAATAGCAAAGTGTCTGATGTACTGCAATTCCAACATAGGTTTTTCGACTTTTGATCGGCTCTCTCATTTCTTGGGTTGTCGGCTCTTTGATATTCGACCTTTTGATACTCAGCTCTCTTTGGTGGCCTATCTTCCCTTGTCTTGGAGGGAACTGAATGACTTCTGGAGGATTCACCTTTGTTCCTTTTGTAGTTCTTGTTGAAGAACTTATTGAATCTTTTAACCATCAAGGCAATTTCCTCTGTCGATGACTTCTTTGGTCTCGGCTCTTTTCCTTCCTTGACTACAAGTGCGGTTTGTTTTGGGCACAGTTATCTCCTCTTGATCCTTTATTCTCAGCTCAAACTCATAAGCTTTGAGGTCTGAGAATAGTTCATGATTGGATGTTTTTGATAGGTCCATCGAGTGTCTTAGGGCCATGGTCTTCATTTCCCACTCAGCTGGGAGGCTTCTTAATATCTTCATACACATCTCCTTCTGTGTGTATTCTTTCCCAAGTGCTGAGAGCTCGTTTGTAATTTCAGTAAATCTAGCATCCAGCTGGTCTATTGTTTCTCCTGCAAGCATTTTGAAGTTTTCAAATTTTTGAATAACAACAGATAATTTGTTTTCCTTAATTTGTTCAGATCCTTCACAAATTAAGGTTAATTTATCCCAGATTTCTTTGGCTATCTTGCAAGATTTGACTTTGTTGAACAAGGCTTTGTCTAAAGTCTTGTAAAGTATATCCTTGGCCACATTGTCAAGTTTGTGTCTTTTTCTGTCATCATTTGTCTACTCAGCTCTTGGTTTATCAACCATAGCTGGTCTAGGAGGAGCAGCCTCCTCTTCTTCAGCTTCGGCAGCTCTACTTGCAGCTGTGTTCACCTTCATTATTTGCAGTGGCCCATCCTCTATCACTATCCACATCTCATCATGTAAAGCTGATAGATGAGCCTGCATACGTATTTTCCAGTCATCAAATTCCTCAATGGTGAACATAGGGATGCGTGTCAAATTTGCTTCCATGATATTAACTTTGCTGATTTGAAAATGGCTTTTGTAAGAGCAAGTGTTAAAGACTTCTTTGAAGGATTGGAGATCTAGTTCAGTAACCAGTGCGGAAGGCTCAATGAACCAACCGCTCTGATACCACTTTTAGGTCCCAAAGGGTGTGAGTGTAAGGTTTAGAAGGGGGGTTGAATAAACCTTACCAACTTTTTGAAATTTAGTCCTTTTAAGTTTGTTTTAACACTTGATTTTAGCACTTTGTTAAATATCAATTGGATAGCAAATTATCAGCAGATATGAAATGATATGCAGTAAGTAAATGCTGAAATGTAATTGACACAATAAATTTTATAGAGGTTCGAAGATGGGGTAATTCTTCTAATCCTCTCTTCTCCAACTCCTGGAGGAATCCACTAAGTATTGATCAGAGTACAAAGTGGTTATCAGTCCAGATACAAGTCTTGATCACACAGCTGACTTGATCCTTTTGGACTCAGTCTGGAGATGCCTTGGTCACACAATCGGCTCGTGCGACTCGGCTTCTTCACGGCGCGTTGCCTTGCTACTACAGCTCACTTGCTCAAGCTTCTTGGATTTGATCACGAAGCCCTCCAATAGCTTGAGACTGGTTCGACCTTGAACCTTTCTACAATCCTCCTTGGAATGTAGAGCCCTTTTGATTCTTCAAAATTTTCTTCAACAGTTTGAAGTTATCTTTCCTTCACAGCTTGGTGTTGGATTGATTTCCTTCGAAAATTAGGCTTGAGGATTTGCTTGAATAACTTGAGAATATTTTGCAGGTTACAGTTCGAATGTTAGCTTGAATGTTCGTGGTTCAAGTATGCAAGGTGACTCCTTCTCAAATTGATTCCTCTGCCTTTTATAGTGCTCTTTCAAAAATCGCCCGTTGAAGAGATAGGCTGATTTTCAAAGGACACTAGTGGTCGTTAGCTTGTCTTGTTGCGATCCTTGAAATTGACATTACCTCGTATTAAATGAACCTTGACACCGAGCACGACACGTGCGATGCTTCCCATTGGTTTATTCCTTTTGCACGCTTAAGGGATGAGCACTTTAGAATATTGCGACATGGAAGTATTACTTATTTAAGTAACTTTCTTGACTTACGTGAAACGGACTCTTTTCGATTGTCTTGACTTGAGCATTGCGGTTCCTTAACTTCCCCAGGTGACTTGAGTCAACTCCCAATCATTGGAAGACTCATCACTTCAACTTGACTTGGCCTTGAGTTGACTTGATGACACTTCTCACTGATTGTAACCGGTGATACTCCTTCAGATCGAGTTCTTGACTTCTCCTCCTTGCCATACTCAGCTGTTTCACAGTGGAGTCTTCATTTTAGCCTTCAGTTGACTTCTTGCATATCCAGGCATAGCTGACTTTACTCAGCTCGTACAGTCCTATCTATTACAATGCAAATTACAAAGAAAATGGGGTGCCAACTTTCTAGTCTAAGTTTTACATGGCATTCATCAAAATCTAAACAATAAATTTCCCAACAATCTTGATGAAGGGTTAGGACTCTGTTGAAATCTCGATCTCCCAAATTGTATGCAATTCTAGGATAGACATTAAATGCCAATTTTCCTGCATACAAATTTCCTGTAACTACCCCAAGGCATGAATCCTTGAGATTTGAGATCCGCTTGTGAAAGATAGCAAGATTGAGTGGCGAATCTATTCTTTCTTTGAATGTTGCCTTAATAATAACTTTTATGGCTCCAATATGAATCCATTAAAGTGTGTTGGCAACTTCTCTTTTGACTGTGCTTTTGATCTCCTGGATTTCTCTGTAAGGGATCAACTGCATCTCGATCAGGTTCCCAGTGAATTCCATCGGGATGGCAAATTCTCCAGTAGTTACCCTATGGATAATTTGGTGTTTTCTATTACAAAAACCCAATATTATCCAAAGCCTTTTCCATTGCCCCAATTGTAAAACCGTCATAAACCTGAAGCTTCGGAACTTCCTTCATAATTATCATAAGAGTCTTATGAGAAATCGTAGTGTGAGAGAGGAATCCTGACATATCCTCCCTAACCGTTTGCTTAAGAAATTCTTCTTCACTCCGATTCTGAACTGGATTCACTTCCATCGTCAGAATAGATCTCTTCTTCATAGATGCTTTCATCCGAAGGTAAATCCTCAAATTGATACACTGGATCAAATCTTGATAATAAACTGACTTTTCAATTCTGTGTAGCTTCGAATCGACTCCTCGTTTACGGTTCTCTGGGCAATCTGTTGAAATATGCCCTCTTGCTCCACATGTTCAGCAATTACAGTCTTTAAAACTTTCATTAGCCCTAGTATGAGCTCGCCTGAAAGTTCTTCGTCCTGAAGATCTGCTGGTACTTGCTTGATTTGGGCCTGATGATGAGGCTCTACTCCTGCTTGGTACTGGTCTTTTCCCTGATTTGCAACTTCGGGCTTTTTGTTTTGACCAAAACCTTCTAGGTCTCCATGAAGACCTACTTCTTTTGCTGCTGCTTCCCCGGTGATATGGATGGCTTCTCTCCTTCTTTTTCTTATGCCATCGTGGTTGACTTCCCACAACTATTGGGATATCATCGTCTACGCAACATAGAGGAACTGCTTTATTAATTCCTCGTAATCACTTGTAATTTATGTATACTGCTACCTGGTAACACCATTCAGATAACTTGGCCTTTAGAAAAGACATTCTTCTGGCCACTGTATCTAAATCAACTGCATCTTTGTATTCCCTGATAAGCATTTCTCTCCACGGACTCGGAATCTTTGCAAAGAATAGCTGTGAAGCTTCTTTGTCTCCAATCTTGAATTTCCACCGGTACTCGATGAACAACTTGATATATTCATCGATATGACAAATATCATGTAACTCGAGGCAGTAGAGGGCTTATTTATATCTTTTTTTTTCTTCTTCCAATCCCTCAAAGTAGCCTGTACCGATAAAATGGATTTTGAATAATTTGGCCATATTATCAAAAATTCCTTTCAATGATTCTCTAGTTGTGACCGTGCTCTTCATAGGTTCTTCGGTCATATCCCAAGAAATCTTTACCGATCCTTCAAGATTTATCTCAAGAAGTAAGATGAATCCTTCCTTCGTAAGATCGAGGGTACCTGTTGCAATCCTCATAGCTGATGCCCATTCATCAATAAGGACTTCTCGATTTTTAAAATCTGGGATATCCAGATTTAGCATCAATCCATACGGATGTATCGGATCGAGATGCGATCTTTCATAAGGCATTTGATAAACATTTGGCCTTCTAGAAGGTAGTCGAGTTCCTGTAAGAGATGGTCGAGCTCCTGTTCCTGTAAGTGGTTCACGCCCTGTGGTAAAATCTCCAACGTGTTGCATTCTCTCATCCTGGATTCCATGATTTGAACCCGAACTTTCTGTGACGTTTGGATTTATTGGTGGCAGTGGTGGAATTGGTCTACATTGTGGGTCATAGGTAACCAAAGCTGATCCATCTCCTACGTTCATCTTTAAATCTACAATTCCTAATCCCGCGAAGGAATCTACAAGGTCATGTAGATCTTTAAGATTCATCTTTTCCATATCCATCACTTTTTAGTTTGTGACAGATTTTCCCTTGATGATGGCAATAAGCTTCTCCTCATCTGTCATTTGTCGTTTGACTTTGGTTGGTTTCCCTCTTTGATGTAAATAGGGTACTGTTCCAAAATCAATACGTTTCTTTCCTCCGGATGAACTTGGTCTGTCCTCCAGGTTCTTGACTCGTTTTTGAATATCATGAAGGATTTCAAGAGTTTCCTTCTGATATTTTACAATTGTCTCCATCTGGTTTTGGATCTGATCAACTTGTGTAGGTAAATGAATATGGCGGTTGCCATAATTCTGCACCGTCTTCTGGACTTCCCTAATATCTTTTGAGATCTTAGATGTGTCCGGAAGTATCTCATTCCATGGTGGTACTCCATCAGAAATCATGATTTTGATGAGCATTCTTATGGACTTCTTTCTGATGATTTATCAGATCAACATATAATATATGATTTACCGTAAGGAAACTCAGATAATATGTTGCTTGTATTTCGCAGTGTCTCAAGGTTTCCCTATCGGCTCCTGCACGTTCTTTTTCAACATATTGGTTGTTCCAATATGAGATCTTGTCCTAGTGTTCTTGTGCATACATCGTCAAAATTTGACGATATGTCCTGTATGGTAAACATTTTGAACAATTGTCCAGATCCATATTCTCGGAGAAATTCTCCTCACCAATTGTTAATTACATAAATATAATAAATATAACTAAAAGTTCTTAATAAACCTAGGCTCTGATACCAATTTTAAGGATCGAAAAACCCAGTTGGAGTAAAGATAGAAAATACAATAAATTTTATAACGTATGAGGTAATCTGCAACGATTTCAAAGTTTAGATAGGAGTCTGGAATTAACATATATGTTTATAGGGGTAAATCTGGAATTTTAGGCGAAGCGCAAAATTTTAAAAGGTTGAGGAGGTAAAGTGTACCAATTTAAAGTTTGGGATGCATAGTGTAAAACTCATCATAGTTCGAGAGGTTCTCGGTATTTACCCCTTCTATCTATTAAAAAGTAGAATTTACATACAGAAATGGGGTATGCCAACTTCCTAATACAAATTTTTCTAAGCATCATCAAAATCTATACAATGAAATTCCTAACACATGAAGCGTGAGAAGACATTTTCGGGATCATGCAATTTGAATTTTGATCAACGGTTAGGATTCATCCTGAATATAGCCTTTAGTTGCCTGCATTAAATGCCCCCAACATTTATGGCCAATCACAGGATTTCTATAGCAACTTTACTGTGTTGCATTAAATGATGCTGACATCATCTTAGAAACATTCCCGCTTTAATGAATACGACCTTGTTTTTTCACTTAGCCAATAAATGTGTCTACTGACTCACTTTGGCTCGCATTTGACTCTCCTTCTCTCTTCAGTTAGCTGGTATGACTGAGTTGTTCAGTTGTCTTAACTCTGCTGAATGTCCAATTTGGCTGATTTTACTCTGCTTAAAGAGTAAAATACTTCTGAAATGCAATTTTCTTCACTTAAACTCTGTTGAATGAGTCTTCTGAGCTTATTAACTTAGCTCAATTAATCCAAGCTCATTCTTCAACCTTTAAATCTTGATTCATATAAGGGTTTTGTGAATATATCAGCTGACTGCTTCTCAAATGAGACATATTCCAATGTGATGTCTTTCTTTTCAACTTGATCTCTAATGAAATGATATCTGACATCAATCTGCTTTGTCCTTGAGTGCAATACTGGATTCTGAGTGATAACAAGGAATTTTATTTTCTTCAATGTCATAGTCTCTCAGTTGTTGTTTTATCCACATGACTTGGGCACAACAGATGCCTGCAGCAATATACTCAGCTTCAGTTGTTGATGTATCTACCAAGAAACTAATATATTTCCTGCTAAACCAAGAAACTAATATGTTTCCAAGCAGTTGACATGTACCAGATGTACTTTTTCTGTCAATTCTACATCCAGCATAATCTGAGTCTGAATACCTAGTTGACTTGAAGCCTCCTTCTTTAAGATACCACAATCTAATTTCTTGGCTTCTTTTCAGATATCTCAATATCTTCTTAGTTGCAGTCATATGACTCTATAGGTCCCAAAGGGTGTTTATGTTAAGTCTATAAGGGGGGTTGAATAGACTTAACCAATTTTCAATTTTTGATCTTTAAATCAGATTTTTACACAAGTAGCATTTTAGTCCATTAAGACGACATAGTTCAACCTCAATAGGAGAGTTAACCACTCAACAGACTCGATTGAGCTATTGATAGAGTAACTCAGCTAAATGAAGTGAGCACTTTAAAAATTCAGCTTACTTGGTTTTTAACAGCGGAAGTCTTACACCCTTTTTTGTTAAATGGTTTTACAACATCTGTTTTGATTAAGTTATTATCATTTGAGTTAGGCAAATATATCTATCAGCAGAATAAAATGTGCATAAATTAAAATGCTGAAAATAAAAAGACACAAGGCAATTTATAGTGGTTCGAGGATGGGGTAATTCCTCTACTCCACTCTTCTCCAGCTCCTAGAGGTAATCTACTAATGCAACAGTTGTTACAAGATGGATACAACAGCCCAAGTAGGCCTTGATCACATAGTTGGCTCTACTCCTGGGACTCAATTTCTTCGCAAGATAGCTGTATCACTACTGCAGCTCCTTCAAACCCTTGGAATTTATCACGAAGCCCTCCAACGGATTCAAACCAAGTTCTAACTTGAACCTCACTGCGCTTCCTTCACTTCTTGGATGTGCCGACCCCTTTGTTCTTTAAAATAAATTTCCTCTTCAACTGGTTGAAGCTTTTCTTCCTTCATTGTGTGTGTTGGATAGATACACTTTGAATGTAGGCTTGAGGATTTATAATGTATTGTTTGAGAGTGTTTTTGCTTGCTTTGTTTTGCTCAGATTTTCACTTGTGTCATTCGTACTCTCTCACATAAGTTCCTCGGCCTTTTATAGTGACAGTTTGAAAAAGTGTCCGTTGAAGAGATAGACATTTTTCAAACTTCACTTCTTGATTGTTGGCTTGACTTGTTGTGCAGCAAATGATGTTGACCCAACCTTAATTTAATGCCCTCCAGGTTACCTGAGACTCTGCAGGTGTTCTGCGAACATCTCATTGGTTCCCAGTCTCTTGCACTTTTTCAGCAAGACAACTTTAAGGTTGTAGTTTGTCCCCTTTCCATATTGGGTAACTTTTTAACTTTTCATTCCAATAGACTTCTTCAGCTTTCTTCGAGTCCTTTTGCTGCTTTACCCCTTTATTAAGTCATCTCCATACTTCTGGGGAAAGCTCATCTGTTAGTCTGCTGACAAACACAACTTTTTGTACTTGACTGAATCTCTTCCTTCGATACTCAGCTGCAACTCAGCTGATTCTTCACTGTGTCCTTCAGTCAACTTCTGTGATCTTCAACTTTGATGCTTTGATACTCAGCTTATATATTCTATCTATTACAAAGTTGAACTACAACAGAAAATAGGGTGTCAACTTTCTAATTTAAGTTTTACATGCATCATCAAAATCTATACAAATAATTTTCCCAACAGACTCTCATTTGGTGCAGATTGAAACCTTGCACATACACCAACTGCAAAGTTGATGTCAGATCAGCTGGTAGTCAAGTAAAGCAATGATATAATAACTGCTCTATATCTTGTTTGATCAACCGATTTGCCTTTTGCATCCATATCAATTTTGATTGTAGTGTTCATTGGAATTTTCACAGATGACTTATCTTCCAAACCAAACTTCTTTATCAAATCTCTTGTATACTTGGCTTGGCTTATGAAGGTTCCATCCTTCATTTGTTTCACTTGAAGTCCTAAGAAGAAGGTTAATTATCATGTCATGCTCATCTCAAACTTTCGATGTATCAGCTTTGAGAATTTATCACATAAAACCATGTTTGTGGATCTAAAGATGATATCATCCACATAGATATGAACTAGCAAGATGCTCTCTCCATCTTGAATTCTAAAGAGGGTTTTGTCGACCTTTCTTTTGGTAAACCCATTGTCTAAAAGGAATTGAGACAATGTATCATACCAAGCTCTTGGAGCTTGTTTCAATCCATATAGTGCCTTCTTGAGCTTGTACATTTTATCTCCAATAGTTTTTGCTCAAAACCTGGAGGCTATTCAACATAGACTTCTTTCTTCAATAGTTCATTGAGAAATACACTTTTCACATTCATCTAATAAATTGTGAAGTTCTTGTGTGCGGCATAGGCAAGAAACATTATTATTGCTTCCAATCTAGCAAATAGAGCAAATGTTAATCAAAATCTATACATTCTTCTTGGCAATACCCTTTGGCTACCAATCTTGCCTTATTTCTTACTACAGTTCCTTCTTCATTCATCGCGTTTTTGAAGACCCACTTAGTACTAATGACATTCTGGTGAGTAGATCTTTGAAACAATTCCCAAACTTTGTTCCTTTCAAACTGATTTAACTCTTTTTGCATAGCTTAGATCCAATGTGTATCATCTAATGCTTCTGACACATCTTTTGGTTCAATCTGAGAGATGAAAAAGTGAACATTGCTTTATGTTGAGTTCTTGATCTTGTTATTATTCATTCTCTAACATTTCCAGTAACTAACTCAGGTGGATGGTCTCTCAGCCATCTCACATCAGGTTTGAGTAAGTCAGCTGGGTTATTCCTTCTTGCAGCTAGGTTGTCTTAAACAACTTCTTCTTGATAATCTTCATTCAATTGTAATCATTCTAGCTTCACTTTGAGATTCAGCTAACCCAACCTCATTTAGATCGAGTCTTCTGGGAGTTGTCCCAGTATACGTAATCTTGTGTACAATTGGTTGATTTTATCTTCTCAACTAACTCATCAATGTCTTCTACATTGACATTTGGTTCATCAAAAATCACATGGATTGAATCTTAGTGACCTTGTCCTTTTATTCACCACTCTAAAGGTTTTGCTTTCAGTCGAGTATCCAAGAAAGATTCCTTCATCAGCTTTTGAATCAAATGCCTTCAAATTATCCTTGTCACTGTTGTGAATGAAACATTTACTTCCAAAAATATGAAAATATCCCACATTTGGCTTTCTTCCTGTCCAAATTTCATAAGGAGTTTTTGACAATTGTCTGTTGATCATACATCTATTCTGAGTATAACAGGTTGTGTTTATAGCTTCATCCCAAAATCTCTTTGGCAATCCAACTTCAGTGACCTTGTCCTTTTATTCACCACTCTAAAGGTTTTGCTTTCAGTCGAGTATCCAAGAAAGATTCCTTCATCAACTTTTGAATCAAATGCCTTCAAATTATCCTTGTCACTGTTGTGAATGAAACATTTACTTCCAAAAATATGAAAATATCCCACATTTGGCTTTCTTCCTGTCCAAATTTCATAAGGAGTTTTTGACAATTGTTTGTTGATCATACATCTATTCTGAGTATATCAGGTTGTGTTTATAGCTTCATCCCAAAATCCCAAAATCTCTTTGACAATTGCAGCTTCTTCGAGTGTTCTATTCCTTTTTTCAGCTACTCCATTTCGATGTGGAGTTCTTGCGGCTTGCAGCTGATAACTCTTGAATATGTTCCATTTTCTAGACAATACTAAGTTATTATCCCATTGACAAACTCAGTTCCTCAATCAGATCTTATCTTGATAATGGATTGACTCTTCTCATTTTGAACTCTTTTCATCAGCTGACAAAAGCTTTCGCAAAGTTTCCTTATTTTTACACATAAAGATGGTATATGTATATCTTGAGAAATCATCTACCACGACAAGGGTGTAGTTCTTTCCACTAATAGTAGTTGGTTCCATTGGTCCAAATAAATCCATTTGCAATAGGTGCAAAATCCTTGTTGATAAGGGACTCAGCTTTTCCTTGAAAGATGATTTGATTTGCTTTCATTTCTGACATGCATGACATATCCTTTTCTTCTTGCACACTGAGTGTATCAGTCCTTCAACCAAATGACTCATTGCTAGCTTGTTGATAGTCTTGAAATTCAGATGACTCAGCTTCTTGTACCACATGCAACTTTCTTCAGCTGTGCTCTTTGCCAATGAGCATGTGCTTGGGGTAGCAGTATATCAATCTACGACATACATATTCTTCTTTCTAATTCTTGATAGCACTATCTCATTTGTTTCAGCATCTTTGATTTGGCAAACACTCATATTGAATCCAACATTATATCCCTTATCACAAAGTTGGTTGATACTTAGCTGATTGAAGTTTAGCCCTTCAATATATGCAACATCTGTGATTTCTAAGTCATTTTTCTTGATGGATCTAGTGCCTTGGATCTCCCCTGGAGCTTCATTTCCTCCAAATATGACTTTAGCTCCTTTTGATTCCTTGAAGTTTGATAAATTGTTTTTTTTCCCTGTCATGTATCTGGAACAACTACTATCCATGTACCAGGTTCCTTGGCACTCAGTTGTTCCTTGAACCTACTATCAAGGAAATCAAACTTTAGGTACCCATACTTGTGTGGGTCCTTAGGGGTTAGCATTATAAGGTGTTGCAACCAACTTATAGCCAAATGATCTGACTCTAAGGGGTTGCCATGTTTTAGTTCCATAATCATAATGAATTTTAGAAAATTATTTTGGTGCTTTTGGAACATACAGGTGTCTCTTTTGTCTGTATGTTTGTGTATGCATTTGTGTATTTGTTTTCTTATGAAAATATGGAAAACTTTTGTGATTGTGTGCATTTTATCTGGGTGCATAAATGTGTTGATTTCTTTGCCTTGAGAATGGTCTATATCGATTTTGAGGCCTTTGCCACTTTGGCTTGTTTCCCTTAGGACGCTACTGATATTTCATTTGTGGATTTCAATCAGCTTGAGTTGGATAATTTATATCAGTCCCATCATATAATTTCTTATTGTGACATTTTTGGGGTTTGGGCAGTTCTATTTAGATCAAAATGTAATGCTTCATCTTTGAGTCTGTTTGGTGAACATTTCTGAATTTAGTTTCATCTATTCTCTCAGCATACTAAGCTAGCTTCATTCATTTACCTTTGTATCCAAGGCCAGCATGTGTGTGATTGTGGTGATATATGGGTTCAACATGTGGAGTTTTATATTCTTGGATTCTCCCATTATATTGCTTTAGGATCCTTCCTATAAAAACACTTTTGAAATTTGAAATTCACAAAGGAATTAAATCATAAACCTGCTTTGTCACCAATCTCTTTTTGAATCAGCATCAATTCATCCAATATTGAATCATCATCTATTCCCCCATTACACTTTTGAGCTCTTGTTCTCTCTTTTCTCTTGCAGCAAGGTCTGCTTTTACCTTTGTTATATCAATTATCAACTCATTGTTCTCATCAGCTAGGTAACTTAGAGTACTCAGCTCTTTAGTCAGCTGTGAGTTTTGGCTTTTGAGTTGGTTGTTTTCCTCATTTAGAAGTGTGTGTAAGGATTTAACGTGCTCAAAATATTTCATCATTTTGCCTAATGAATCATAAGGATCAATGGGTGATTATGTGTGTGTGTGTGTGTGTGTGTCATGATCACTATCATCAGAATTTGAATCAGATGAGTTAGAGATTACCTCATCTTCCTACTCCTTTGCCATGAAACTAATTAATGCTTCTTCTTTAGTATCATAAGAGTAGTCAGATTCTCCTATTTGACTCAGTTGTTTATTTGCACTTAGATGTCCCTCACTCAGCAGCCATCGTAGCTTTCTTTCTTTCTTGTCTTCTTTCCCTGTAGACTTTCTTTTCTTTATTATTCCTATATTTGTTGACTGGTGGATAGGGGCAGTCAACTGCAAAGTGACCTAGTTGTCTGCAATTCCAGCACAAGTCTTCCACTTTCTTTTCAGCTCTTTTGGGGGTTCTCTCCTCTTTTCCCTAGAGTTCTAGAGGATTCTCCTTTGTTCCTCTTGTAGTTCTTATTGAAAAATTTGTTGAATATCTTGACCATCAAGACTATTTATTCCTTGTCAATGATGTCCTTGAAGTCGGCTGTCTTGGATTATCCAGCTATCAATGCAACTGTCTTTGATGCAGCTATCTCATTTTTCTCTTTCCTCTTGAGCTCAAATTCATATGCTTTCAAATTAGAGAATAGCTCATGGTTTGATATATTTGTTAAGTTCATTGAATGCCTCAGAGCCATCACCTTCATTTCTCACTCAGTTGGGAGTGCTCTCAAGATCTTCATACACATGTCATTATGTGTATATTCTTTTCCTAATGCAGATAACTCATTTCTTATCTCCATAAACCATGCATCCAACTGATCTAATGACCTTCCAGTCATCATTTTGAAATTCTCGAATCTGAACTACTACTGTAAGCTTGTTTTCTTTTATCTACTCTGAACCTTCACATATTAAAGTTAGCTTGTCCCAAATTTCCTTTGTTGTCTTGCAGGATTTAACATTGTTGAACATGGATTTATCCAATGTCTTGTATAATATGTCTTTTGCCACATTACCTAAGTTGTATCTCCTTCTATCCTCGTTGATCCATTCACTCGTGGGTTTATCGCAGCATCATCTTCTATTGCTCTTACAGTTGTGTTCACTTTGGTGATTCTAATGGGTCCATCCTCGATGACAACCCACATTGTATCATGAAGTGCATAGAGATGTGCCTGCATACGAATTTTTTGGTCATCAAATTCTTCAATGGTAAACATGGGAATACGAGTTAGATTTGCTTCCATGATAATAACTTAAATAAAACTTTTAAAAACTCAAGTGTTGATATTTTTGAAAAATGAGATCTAGTTCAATAACCAGTGGGGAAAGTTCTTTGAACCGATCGCTCTGATACCACATATAGGTCCCAAGGGATACAGAGTAAATCTAGAAAGGAGATTGAATAGACTTTACCAAAAATTTTTATATTTTAAAATCAGAGTTACAAGAAACAACTATGTCCTTTAGACAACAGTGTTAAGAGTTAACCACTCAACAGTTCTCTTAGAGAGTTGTTGATAGAATAACTCAACTGAGCGAAGTTAACTGTTCGCCTTATTTTTAGCTTCGCCGGAAGTGAACAGTGTAGTTAATAGATAGGGTAAGTAAGGTCAATCCCACATAGACTAATAAATTGATGTACTAAGTATTGAGATTGTAATATTATTATTTTTATTTAGACGATCTAAAGGTGATTGTTGTTTTATAAAATTAAGACAATATTTTGTCATAAAAAGACAAAGCAAAGAGTTTCGATCGAAAAGATCAAGTGGATGAATGGATTCCAGGGTTATGGTTTCAGTTAATTTCCCTCTTGTTATCCGATTAATCAAAACCAAAGTTATTATCTATCTTCTCTATAATACGATCACAAAAGTATTTTATCCTCTCTCTCGAGACACAATAAAAACGTTGATTGAATTACCTATGCTAGCATCTCTACTCAACATAAGATAAACAACTCCTAAAAGCAAAAAAATATCAATAATCCTCATAAATACTCACAGACTTCTCAATCATGCAAAATATTCATGTCAAGCACTCAAGATCTAGTATTGAAACTCATCTCTCGAATTATGAATCAATACATCAAGCATGTTAAACCATTGGCCATATGATAAAACAAGTAATAAAATAGAATACTCGAATAGGGCTCGAAATAATAACTTTGATTCAATTAAATATCAAACAAGAGTATCAATTAACCTAATCCCAAACCCCGAAATCACAAGGTGTTTAGCCGGACATGGGAAACGAAGAATTCATGACAAATTGTTCTTAACCATATCCAACTAAGTGAAAATAAAAGATACAATGGAGTGAGAAAACTCAGGGATATTGATGATCTCTCGATCAATCTTCAATCCACAAGCGTGTGGATGCGACCTCAATCTTTCTCTCGATTCCTCTGGTAGAAGGGTGCTCTTTTCTGTGCTTTCTAGGGTAAAAGTTTGTGTCTTCTCTTTTGGGGCCGCCTCCTCTCAATTTATAACATTCTCGGGCCAAACCTAAGTCAAATAGCGTGCAACTCTGGAATTCCTACACAGACGCACGGCTCGTGCTTACACACACGGGCTGCCCGTGTGTCATGCCGAACCACTTATTTTTCTTTTGAACAGACGCACGAGTAGTGCGCTTACGCACGACCAGCCCATGCATCAATGCGAACATCAAATCTTATTATATCACACACGCACGGGTCGTGCCTATGCGCACAGGCTGCCCGTGCATGGCCTTATCTTGACCGGTTTATCTGATCTCTTCTCGATTCAGCTCCAAACTTCGCGTATTCGCTCAATTCTTGATGGTCCTTTACTGCAGTGCTCGAAATTGCCTCAAAAGTACTCCAAATATTGTTAATTCCTGCAAAACGAGCAAAGCGTAATATCTTTTCCACAATATGAGAACACGACCTATTTTACTGAGTTAATGCATGTTTATCAACCTATTATATCCACAATTATGCCCAAAATACATGCAAAACTCACACTAATAAAACACAAGTGGGAGGAATGAAAAGCAATAATCAAGAACAACATAACAAAACTCATGCTTCTTATCCATAGGCATCAAGCATTGAATCAACCAAGCCTCAAATATCTAACATATAACACGTTTCAATAAAACCATGGCAAATGCTTTGAATCACGATTCTCACTAAACAAGTGTATACTCTCCTCTCAAGTGTATAAGAGACGTGTTTACGCTCAAATCAAATCAATGATGAAGAATCACCATAAGCTTGCAAATCGTCTCAAATCTCTGCCACTAGAGTGTATGCAATTCACGAATCAAAAAGAACTTTTTCATTTAGTTATAATGAAGACTCTTTGGTTAGGGTAGGGAAATATAGATAAAGTGACTCAAACTCGAGCGTATAGACTGGTAAGCACATCTTTCAATCATCCTCATTTAAACCCAATATGCTACTCAAATCACCCCTCGTTTTCATCAACTTTTCATATCCCCTTTTAATTTTCTTTATAGAACTCAAAAAAAAAATCACCTCACATTACAATCCCCAGCCATAGTAAACTCATCCATAAAGTCGATTTTTTTTCGACTCTTTCATGAGTACTCATCATTTCTTTTCCTCATTTTCTTCTTCTTTTATTCCCATAAACCAACCCTCACACAATTATCTAAATTCTTGATTTCATCACATTCAACCTCATTCAATCCCCTTACTCAATGCAATACGCTCAAGTCTAGGGTAACATATATATCAAGTTAAGGTTTAAAATGTGGCTATCAAAAGATTAGGAAACAGGCTCAAATTGGCTAACTAGGGAATTCAATATCATTTGGTAGATAAAAGGCTTGAAAGGCTTAACAAAAACGGCCTTAAATCATTTTCACAAATCGCATACAACATGTGGCCTTGACGGAGATACCAGAGCAAGTTCTAGAATTCTAATCAACATGAATGATACACTCAAATCGACAAACAAGACTGCATATAATGAAAGCAGTAAAGGCTCAAAAGCTCACAGGCTTGCAAATCGTAAATCAAAGCATAAAATCCATGTTTTCAATATTCACATGCTCCACATCATCCATTCTCAGCTCGTTCACTTCGCACTCAACACCCAATCAAAACAGCACAATTTTTTTTTTTCAAATTATCCCCCAAGTCGCAACACACACCACAAAAAAAGGGTTTACTCACTCCCTAAGAAAACTACTAAAGCAATAAATGTGCTAAAATTGTAAACGTGCTTCTAATTCAATGCAACCTACATGCTCTACATGCAACTATATGAATGCAAAAAAAATTCCTCTCCACACCCTTCATATCAAGATGAACTATCTCTCCCCCCAAACTTGAATGAAATTATATCGCATGCATGGAAAGATAGAATTTCAATGGAAAAGAAGTGAGGAGACAACCTGACTTACTGGGAAGGCAGTGGTGGGTAGTGACCCCAACGTCTACTCGACATTGTGGTCCACTGATGAGAGATCTCTGTAGCCTCCTTATGCACTTTTCCCCACCATCTCGACTTGCATAAACTAGTACCCCTTTTAAATGACTCTGTTGACTGCTTCATGCATAGATCATGTGCCATATTTGCATCGTTATCCCCTAAGAATGCATACTTGCGGTTTTTAGGCAAGGATTTGAGTTCTGGGGTTGGACTGTACTGATTTGGGTCATGCATGGGCTGCCCATGCGTACATGCACGGCCCATGCTTGTCTTGTTATGCTCTAGCGTTTTCACGGCATCACGTACGGGCTGCCCGTGCGTACACGCATGGCCCGTGCTTGGTTTGGGAATGCAGTCCTTTCATATTTCCTTTTTCACATCCTCGCCTTTCTCACTTTTAAGTAATTCCTGTACATGATCTAAGGCGCAAACATAATCAATCGAGTTTTGAGCAATAACATGTGAATTAACGATTGATAAAGATTTGCATCACTCCATATTATCATGAGTTTTCACAGCCTTATAGATCGAAAATAAAACATGCTCATCATTCACTCGTAATGTGAGTTCTCCCTTTTGCACGTCTATCAAGGCCTTTGCAGTGGCTAGGAATGGACGCCCAAGTATCAGAGAGACGTCGCGATCTTCCTCCATGTCAAGCACTAAGAAATCCACGGGGAATATAAATTTGTTGACTTTCACGAGCACATCTTCTATGATTCCCTTAGGATATGTGAGTGATCTATCTGCAAGTTGCAAGGTGACCGTTGATGGCTTCACCTCTCCCAATCCAAGTTCCTGAAAATGGAAAAGGGCATTAAGTTAATAGTTTCTCCTAAATCACATAATGCTTTATCAAAGAAAACACCCCTATTTTACAAGGGATAGTGAAACTCCCCGGATCTTTGAGCTTTTAAGGTAGTTTTCTCTGAATGATGGCGTTGCACTCTTCAGTCAAGTTAACAGTCTCGAACTCTGCCAACCTTTTCTTCTTAAACATCACATCCTTTAAGAACTTTGCATAGTTGGGCATCTGCTCCAATGCGTCTGCAAAAGGTATGTTAATATGCAGTTTCTTAAATATATCGAGAAATTTTGCAAATTGAGCATCTAACTTTTTCTTTTGAAATCGTTGGGGAAAGGGAATGGGAGAAGTAAGTTTTGAAAAATTGGAGTTAGAAGAAGATTTAAGCTTCTCAGCCTCTTTTTGTTCATCATTGTGTCCCTTAGTTCCTTCCCCAACCTCAACGTCGCCCTGTGTTGCAGTGTCTTTGTTTCCAGGGGTCAAAATTATTTGTTCGGCACCACACACGGGTCGCTCATGCGTCAACGCACGGGCCGTGTGTGGTTCTAATTTTTCATTATTTCCTGGAATTTTTGGCCCCTCGTACTCCGTACCACTCCTCAGATGAATGGCATTATACTGTTCCTTTGGGTTGACTTCAGTGTTGCTCGGATACTGGCCCTTCTGATGCTGTCCACCGATGATCGTAGCTAACTGGCCAATATGAGTTTCTTGATTTTTCATTTGTGAACCCACAATGTTAGCCAATTGTGTGACATGTGTCTCAATCTTGTCTATCTTAGCCTCATCTTTATTCAATCGGTTCCTCGTTTCATTCATAAATTAACTCATCTGACTCATAAACGAGGTAAGAACGTCCTCCAAAGATGGCTTAGCCTCCGCATTAATGACTCCATTAGTCACACTGAAACCCGGTGGTGGTTGCATCATGTTCTTCGTATTCGCGTAAGAGAAATTTTTGTGATTCCTCAAATTCGGATGATAATGCGTGGGAGTCGAATTATTCCGGTAACTGTTGAAATTCCGGTTATTGAAAAAGTTAGCTTCCTCCATAGGATCTTGAGGAACTCCCCCATTATTTGCACATGTGTTTACTTCATCCCCTTTTGTCAAAACACTTATCTGATTTGTCAATGTTGTCATCTGAGCCGTTAATGCTTTGATTGGGTCCGAATTAGAAACTTCGGCTACCCTTTTCACATTTATCCTATCGGAGGGTCACTGATAGCTATTCATTGCCGTCTCTTCAAGAAAATTGAATGCATCTTGTGGAAATTTTGCTAGTAAAGCTCCTCCTGTTGCGCCATCCACAAATGATCTAGTCTGTCCCATCAACCCGTTGTAGAAAAAACAAAGTTGTTGATCCTCTGGGAACCCATGTTGCGGACACCTCTTCAATAAATCCCTGAATCTCTCCCAGGCCTCGTAATGTGGCTCAACGTCGAACTGTCTGAACTGAGTTATCTCGCTCTTAAGCTGCAGTGTCTTGCTTGGTGAAAATAATTTAAATAGGAACTTCTGGCTCAATTCATCCTAGGTATTCACACTCCCCTGAGTCAACGTGCCTAACCAGTTTCTTGCCTTATCCCTTAAAGAGAAAGGGAATAGGCGCAGACGTATAGCATCATCCGATACTCCATTCATCTTGTTCGTGTTACAGATTTGCATGAAGTGTACAAGATGAGAGTTGGGATCCTCATTTGCAAATCCCCCAAACTGGTTTTGTTGAATCAATGAAATTAGCGCTCGCTTCAACTCAAAGTTGTTAGCATAGATCGGGATATGAGCAATTCCACCATAGTTGCGATTTGTTTGAGGGCGAAAGTAATCGCGAATCACTTGTTGTTGGACTGTCTGAGCTTCTGGTATTGGTAACTCATTATTGATCTTATTGGTCCCATTGTTACCTCCGTTGTTGCCTCTGTTATTACCCCCATTGTTCTCTTCCACAACCTCCATAGTATGATCTGGATTTATGTCTGCTCGTTTAGTAGCTGCACTTATTCGCCTGGCGAAATCTTCAACTTTCGGTATGAACGGTGTTCATTCCCTTTGCTTTGAGCGAGTGTTCATCCACTACCTGAACCAACTAAAAGAAACAAATCAAACACTGTAGGAGTGGAATTTAACAAAATAAAAGAAAAAAAGTCTAAATTAAAAACAATTCTATTTATCGCAATACTGGTACTAAAAAATTTGGCGCCAAAAACTTGTTCGCCTTATTTTTAGCTTCACCGCAAGTGAACGGCATAGTTAATAGATAGGGTAAGCAAGGTCGATCCCACATAGACTAATAAATTGATGTACTAAGTATTGAAATTGTAATATTATTATTTTTATTTAGACGATCGAAAGGTGATTGTTGTTTTATAAAATTAAGACAATATTTTATCATAAAAAGACAAAGCAAAGAGTTTCGATTGAAAAGATCAAGTGGATGAATGGATTCCGGGATTATGGTTTCAGTTAATCTCCCTCTTGTTATCTGATTAATCAAAACCAAAGTTATTATCTATCTTCCCTATAAGACAATCACAAAAGTATTTTATCCTCTCTCTCGAGACACAATAAAAACGTTGATTGAATTACCTATGCTAGCATCTCTACTCAAATAAGATAAACAACTCCCAAAAGTAAAAAAAAAAAAAAAAGATTAGTTATCCTCACAAATACTCACAGACTTCTCAATCATGCAAAATATTCATGTCAAGCACTCAAGATCTAGTATTGAAACTCATCTCTCGAATTATGAATCAATACATCAAGCATGTTAAACCATTGGCCATATGATAAAACAAGTAATAAAGCAGAGTACTCGAATAGGGTTCAAAATAATAACTTCAATTCAATTAAACATCAAACAAGAGTATGAATTAACCTAATCCCAAACCCCCGAATCACAAGGTGTTTAGCCGGACATGGGAAACGAAGAATTCATAGACAAATTGTTCTTAACCATATCAAACTAAGTGAAAATAAAAGATACAATAGAGTGAGAAAACTCAGGGATATCGATGATTTCTCGATCAATCTTCAATCCTCAACTATGTGGATGCGACCTCGATCTTTCTCTCGATTCCTCTGGTAGAAGGGTGCTCTTTTCTATGATTTCTAGGGTAAAAGTCTATGTCTTCTCTTTTGGGGTCGCCTCCTCTAAATTTATAACATTCCCGGGCCAAACCTAAGTTAAACAGCGCGCGACCCTGAAATTCCCGCACAGAGCACGGCCCATGCTTACACACACGGGCTGCCCGAGTGTTATGCCGAACCATTTATTTTTCCTTCGAACAGATGAACGGGCCGTGCGCTTACGCACGACCAGCCTGTGCATCAATGCGAACATCAAATCTTGTTGTATCACACACGCACAGGTCGTGCCTATGCGCACAGGCTGCCCGTGCGTGGACTTATCTTGCTTGGTTCGTCTGATCTCTTCTTGGTTCAGCTCCAAAATTCGCGTATTCGCTCGATTCTTGATGGTCTTTTACTGCAATGCTCGAAATTGCCTCAAAAGTACTCCAAATATTGTTAATTCCTGCAAAACAAGCAAAGCGTAATATCTTTTCCACAATATGAGAACACGACCTATTTTACTGAGTTAATGCATATTTATCAACCTATTATATCCACAATTATGCCCAAATACATGCAAAACTCACACTAATCATTAACCTTTTTATAAAATCAGTTTCTTATTAAAATAGCGGAAGTTTTACACCCTTTTTAAGCTTGGTCTATCAACACTTAAATTTTTGAGTAGTTATTATCTTAATGGATAGCAAATAGAGCAATTAAATAAAATGCAGAATCAAAGTGCAGTAAAATAAAGAACACATAAATTTTATAGTGGTTCGAGGATGGGGTAATTTATCTACTCCACTCTTCTCTTACTCCAGGAGGAATCCACTATTGAAACAATAACTTCATTATAAAAGTACAGTCCAAGATTCGCTTTGATCACACAGCCAGCTCATCTTCTGGGTCTCGGCTCTTCGCAAGGCAGCTGCCTCACTACTTCAGCTCTTCGAATCTTCAGGGATTGATCACACAGCCCTTCTTCAGATTCAAACTAGGTTCGACCTTGAACCTCACTATACTTCCTTCAATCCTTGGAAATATTGACCCCTTTTGTTTTCACAAATGTTTTTCCTCTTCAACTTGATAAACAACTTCGATATTTTCACTTAGAAGTCTTGGATGAAGTATCTTCCATTTAGCTTGAGGATTAGAATCCCATATTTTTACCCACCTAAATATTATAATTATATTATATTAAATATAGATTTTTTTTATGCGAATAAGTGAGTGATATTTTTTTATTTGAATCTTACATTATTTCATGTTCTTTAATATATATTTCCCTAAAGTTAAATAAATTCAATCATGCATATACTAATTATATACACTAAAATATATATTGATATCACATAATGTATATGCACATAATAGAGTACGCTTAAAATATGAGTAATCTTCAATTACTTAACTGATTACATTTCTTACATGATTATATAATTAATATATATATATATATTTAAAAGTATAGTTAGTGGATACCTATATGTAAATAGGTGCATTCTTTAACTTTTCTAGAGGATATGATTACATAAATATATGTGTATATTAATTAAAGGTGTAGCGCTTTTTTTCTTGTCGAAAGTTGTATTCCTTTTTATTATTACTAGTCCTATAATATTTGGCTTGGCATGTCAATGTTCTGAGACTTCATAGGAAAAATATGATTAGTTGAGATATACTTAAGTGGTGGATGAATTTTCTCAAATGTTAAATTGGTTTAGTGATTATTTGATGTTGGAATATTGTTTAGGTTTGGGTCTTGATCATTCCGTATTCGAATGTTGATATGAGGTAGCACTAAAATATTAACCAATATAATGAATCTGTTTATATCATACTTTCTTTATAATTTGATTGATATATTAACTAAGATATTGTTTGTGTTTAGGAATGGCCTCAGGAAGGGAGCGGTTTATATGGAATTCTAGACTTGACATCAATTCTAATGAGGAAATGCAAAGGATGCGAGATCATATTTTCCATTTACAAAACCATGTAGATGAATTAAACCACCTATTTTTACCCACCTAAATATTGTAATTATATTATATTGAATATAGATTTTCTTATACGAATGAGTGAATGATATTTTTTTATTTGAATCTTACATTATTTCATGATCTTTAATATATATTTCCCTAAACTTAAATACATTCAATCGTGCATATACTAATTATATACACTAAAATATATATTGATATCACATAATGTATATGCACATAATAGAGTATGCTTAAAATATGAGTAATCTTCAATTACTTAACTGATTACATTTCTTACATGATTATATAATTACTATATATATATATATATATATTTAAAAGTATTGTTAGTGGATACCTATATGTAAGTAGGTGCATTACCACCTAACTTTTCTAGAGGATATGATTACATAAATATATGTGTATATTAATTAAAAGTGTAGCACCTTTCTTTTCTTGTCAAAAGTTGTGTTCCTTTTTATTATTTCTAGTCCTATAATGGTTGGCTTGGCATGTCAATGTTCTGAGACTTCATAGGGGAAATATGATTAGTTGAGATATACTTAAATGGCGGATGAGTTTTCTTAAATGTTAAATTGGTTTAGTGATTATTTGATGTTGGAATATTGTTTAGGTTTGGGTCTTGATCATTCCGTATTCGAGTATTGATTTGAGGTAGCACTAAAATATTAACCAATATAATGAATATGTGTATATCATATTTTCTTTATAATTTAATTGATATGTTAACTAAGATATTGTTTGTGTTTAGGAATGGCCTCAGAAAGGGAGCGGTTTATATGGGATTCTAGACTTGACATCAATTCTAGTGAGGAAATGCAAAGGATGCGAGATCATATTTTCCATTTAGAAAACCTTGTAAATGAATTAAACCATGAGAATTCTATTTTGTATTAGCAAAGCCAACAGTTGACACAAAACCCGCACAAGCGAGGTTAATTAAACCAACAACAAAAAGAGCATATAGTTGTGTCAATAAAACAAGTTGATATACTGCAAACATTTATACACCAGGAGAAGAAGAAATCATGTGATCTTTTTGAAATCCGGACCGAGGAACCTCGCGGTACTTTCGATCAAAATGAAAATGAACATCAAAGGCAGCAGAACAAAACGAGTGATAAATTCAAACCATCATCGTCCAACAAGGCATCGGAACGTGGAAAGAAAACTCAGAAGATAAATCACGAAATGACTTGTGATGTTGAAAGGGAAAGAAACCAAAGTTACCAATAAAGTTATGTTCTTACTGTAAGAGAAGAGGACATGAACTATCGCAGTGTTGGAAAAAAATGGGAAAATGTTTTAGATAATAGCTCTTGTTGAGTCTAAGTTTGAATATTTGGGGTTGTACCTTATTGGATGTTATTCTTATTTTATTGTGACAGTTTCAAATTTAGCTTAAGCGAGAGTATTTGCAGCTCTTGTTTTTCAATTTAGTGTTGCTTCTCAGTTATGTGTCTTATCTCTCTCTGAAAAAATCCTCTTTTATCCTAGTAGTTTGAATTTTGTCCGTTGAAGAGATAGACAAAAATTCAAACTCTTACTTAGTGTTCGTTGGCTTGTCTTGTTTTTGCAGCTTTGATGTTGACCCGACCTTGTTTAACAACCTTATGTAGATTTTAGAAAAGGTGTCAGAGATCTTCAAGTTTCCTATTTGCTTATTCGTCTAACACTCTTTCAGCAGGAACACTTTAAGGTTGCAAGTCTATCTTCATTACCAAAATAGGTAAGTATCTTCGTTTCAATGCAACGGATTTTTTTCAGTTGTCTCTGATTCTTTCAGCTGCTTTACCCCTTTAACTTGAGTCATCTCAATCATTTCTTGGGTTGATTCTGTTGCATGTCTTATGATAGACTTAGTTGATGTACTTGACTGAAAGTCTTCCGATTAACTCAGCTTCGACTCAACTGATTCTTCTCTACATCCTTCAGCAAGTCTTCTGCAAATCTACTTAGCTGCTATTTGACTCATCTAATACTTTATCTATTACAAAGTAGAATTTACATATAAAAAAAATGAGGCATCTACGATAAGAAAATAGGCCAGCTTGATGGCTTTGTGTTGGCAGTCTACTCCCAAAATCAAAGGCAGCCTTATCTCTTCTGTCGAATTGTCACTTCTCCCATGAAGCCAACGAGGGGCACTGTCACCGGGACAATCTGGGAAGCATCAATTTGCAGCTCCTCGGATGCCTTCATAAATATAATGTCAACTGCACTTCCCGTATGTACCAAAACTCTCCGGACCACCAAGTTGGCCAACATTACGGTGATCACAATGGCATCATAGTGGGCATTGGTCTCCGGGACATAGTCTTGCAGGCCGAATGTGATACGCATGCATGTTCTTGGCTTTGATGAAGTTCATCTTACTATACAGATCCAAGTACTCCTTCAGGTGCCCGATGTGAATCAACATGTCAATATCCCTCTTCAAATGGTAGCGACGATATTTGTCAAAATTCGCTATGTTGGGGTTATCCCTTATTAGAGAAGGAGGTTCTATCATCCCATTTTTTTGTTCAGCGATCAATACTTCATCTAGGTGTGCATTTAAGGGAGTGTAGCGCGCCTCGTTATCTCTTCTCCCACGTCGTTCATGTCTCCCCTTTTAGAGTTGGTCTTGTCATCTTCTTTGGTTTTTCTTTTATTGTTAGAATCTGGCTAAGTGGCCTCTTCTACTCGGATATGTTTCTCTACTCTATCCAAGGGTTCTTCTAGGAGGCAAGAGGCTTTTTAGCTATTGATTCATTCAATCTTCCCTGGCGAAGGTTTTTCTGTAAGATCCCAGCCAGGATATCGTGTTGAACATTGGTAACTTTGTTGATGCCCTTCACGAATAGGTTTATGTATTTTATAAGGGCTCCCCTTCATTATGTTTCCTCTGGAATAAATGATAGATAGTATTGGGGCATTTCCTATTAATGGAGAACTGGTACATGAAGTTGTGCGTGAGCTTGTCCATACCAGTGATGGACCCAACATGAAGATAGTTGAACGTCTACTTGGTCAACGTAATCCAAACAATTTACAATAGGAGACATTTGGCATGTCGTATAGGTTGGCGTTGCGTAGAACTTGTCCAGTGCTCCTAGGGATCTTTGGTTCCGTCATACTCGGAGAGATTTGAGGTCTTGATGCATGCTTTGAGCAAATCGGCTAAAATAACAGAGGCGAGCAGGTTTCTCCTCATTATTGCAAAGTAGCTTGAGAGTTGGTTTGGTGGCGTGAACAACTTGCGACTCTTCCACCTAAGACATGTGTGAACATGCAAGCTTGAGACATGTTCCTGGCTTCTTCTCAAGTTGTATGCTAGTTTTCTTAGTTCTCTCCTATCCCTTATTCCTTCTCTCTACTTCCCAAGCCAGTGGTCTTCTATGGCCGGTGGAGCTCGGAGAGATCTTCCGTAGCTTCTTTTGTGGCTAGTTGCCTTAGAGCATTCGAGGAGGCCTCGTCAAGCATGGCTTAAAGGGATTCCCGCGTCAAGCAAACTTCTTTAGCGGGAAGAAACACCTTGAGAGGAGCGGATGACGCCCTTCCAGGAGAAGGGGGGTTGTCCTCCCGTCTTCCCGGTGGTTTTTCTTCCTGCCAATTTCCTGCCCTATAATTGGCAGCTTGAGAGTCAGTTTCACTTGATTGTGCTCTTGTTTGCATCCTTGTGTCTTGGTAGTGCCCACGGACAACGCTAAAATGATGCTATTCAAAAGTACATATAACTCCAAGTCAAAGTTTTTGATTAATTGGTCCAACTTCATCTCTAGAATTTGTAAATCCTTCGAATGAGTACTTGCCTGCAACACCAGCAAACATTAGGCCGACCATGTGGTCGTCTTAGGGAGGCCCTTCTGACGCTC
The DNA here is from genome assembly GCA_016081115.2 of Rehmannia glutinosa. NCBI lineage: Eukaryota > Viridiplantae > Streptophyta > Magnoliopsida > Lamiales > Orobanchaceae > Rehmannia > Rehmannia glutinosa. The sequence continues at coordinate 27,657 of JABTTQ020002192.1, read as the reverse complement.
AAGTCAACACTTATAGGAGAAAAAATTCCAGAGCAATGGACATAGAATTTAGAGCGTGTAAATTCTGGAATTACTATAAATGAACAAGAGAGACCTTTTATACCTGTGTTGACCGGCCGCTTGGGCTTTATGTGATAGCATGGGCCTCGTCGGCCAAGATGGGCCTCATAGATCGGATAATTATATATGTGACACGACAATAATCAATAATATTGGGCAATTGATTAACTAAATCGGAATTAAAAGAAATGGGTTAAATAATAAAATAACTAATTGGGGAAAAGTCGAATTTGTCCCCAACTATAAGTAATAACAAAACAGTAGGAAAAAAATCATATTTTTTAGTTCGTGGTAAAATGTATTTTTATATATAACAATTACATATTTGTATCAATATATTCTAAATTAATCGTGTATTATAAATACAAATTTTGTCTATAATCGAGATTTTATCGAATTATTTCCGAATTATCCCTAATAATACATGAAATATTAATTTTAATGGTTAACAAGTTATTATGGATTCCAAATTTAATAATATACGTTTAGTATTATACAAACATAATACAAATTTTACCTAACATAGATGTAATTATTAAATTTGTGGTGAAACATAAAAAAAGCAAAAAATAATAATTAAAGTTGGAGTTTACAAAAACAATTTTAATTCAAAATTTAATATATATATATATATATATAACCATTTTAAATTTTTTTTTAAAAGAAGGAAAAATCAAATAAACCAAGAAACGGATACATTGATGCCGGCTTAAAAAGGTTCAAAAAGTCGACTTTGTCTAAATTATTAAAGACTTTTTTTTTTTGGCTTTAATTTTGTAAGAAGACAGTTTTTTTTTTCTTTTGTAATATTATTTTAAAAAGCCCATATATTGTCCGCTTGGAAAAAACGGCCTAACATTTGGTAGATTTTCTAACCTACGCGATTATTAAATGTTGTGTATCTGTTCAAAGATCTCATTGGGCCTGTATGTGGCTATGCATCTACATGTTTAAATATCTGAACACTTTATACTATGCGTAATAGTATTGATGTCATATTTGATAACACCAATTCTGTATATGGACATAATTGTTACACTTGTAATCGCGGCTTCAGTACCCATATGTCTTATTTAAAACAATAAATGAAAGGGTGGCATCCCCAAAATTGTTAATTACACCCCCTTCATATAATTTCAAAAATGTCATTAGTTTAAAAGACTATGATACCCTTACTTAAATAAATAAATATCTAATACACTTCATTTTCCTCACACTCGTCCACATTCTTGTAAAAAGCTGAATTTATTTTTTGTAAACCCTAGATTTTCAAACACTCACATTGTTGCAAATATGAACAACAAAAAATTAATTTTGTCGAATAATATAAGTATATCCTTAATTTGCAACTTAAAAGTGTGTTATTTTTCCATTTTTACAGTTGAAAATTTACTGTTGAATAACAAAAGTGCGACGCTTGGCACGATCGCAGTGCAGTTAAATCTTTTCTCGTGTCATCATGCCAAGTGGCACAATGGCACGTTCGTAGTTACTTTTCGATCGTGGCTTATGGCAATATCGAGTATACCATCGTGCCATCCATCGTCTTCTTCCCCAAACTCAGACAAAAACTAGGAAGAAAAAAAGTTATGTAACTCTAGAATTCAAACCAAATACAATTATCCAACACTTATACCCAACAATTACCCAAACTAATCCAACTATAAGTGTGAAATTAAAGTAAGATATTAAATTAAAATTAAAATAAAATAAAAAATATGTGATCCAAAAGATATTACATCTTCTTTCGTTGCCGGAACAAAGAAAATTGGCGGAATTTCTTCCGTCGTCATCGCCGCGCCTTGGGTTTATCATTTTGGGTGTATTTGAGAAAAAAAATAGGGAAATGGGTAAAATTGGAAAAAAAAAAGGGGTGTATTTAACAATTGGGCCATATTTTAAAAAGTGGGGGGTGATATATTTAAAATGGGTGTGTTTAGAGGAAAAGGAGGTGTCAATAGCACCACCCTAAATGAAATGATGTTACAACTTCTAAGATGTTATTTTTATTTTAAAAATAAGTTTTTGAGATGTTATGATAACATTCAATTATGAAACTTATAACATATATATATATATATATATACATATATATATTGACACTTTTGTAATTAGGGTTAGTCTCCTGTCAGACGGTCTAACAGATCTAATTCGTTAGACGGATCCAAATATCCGACCCATTAGCCCACCAATAGCCCGCACAAGTATCAATACCACATCCGATGGCCGCTGCTAATGCATTTTAGGAGAGTTGTTAATACATTTTAGGAGGACTACTAATACTTTTCGGAGGGAAAACTAATATTTTTAGGGGTGCTACCAAATATTTCTCAGGATGACTACTGATACTTTTTGGGGGAATAACTAATATTTTTATGGGAAACTACTAATACTTTTTATGAGAAAAACTATTACTTTTCAAGAAAAATACTAAAATACATTTAATCGGAAAACATAATACTTTTAAATAAGACTATTAATGTTTTCAGGAAAAAAAATAAGATTACTAATACGTTTTAGTAGGAATACTAAAAAGAATGAGAGAGTCCACCTCTTTATCACTCACCGTTTCGGCTTTTTTTTTATTTTATTAAACATTGTTTTTTCTTACATCCATCTATTAACTAATCTTAATATTTTGTAAAATAAAAAATATTATTAAACCCACCTATTTGAAAGTGTAGCCTTGAAACCATGTTTGATGTAGAGCGTGGCAGAAACACTTGGGCTAATACTCTGCCCATCCAAAACCCGAACATGAAAATTGTGCAAAATGGTGGCCACAACAGCTTTCATTCTAGTGAAAGCCACTTCTCTACCCGGACATGCCCATGGACCCGACCCGAATGCAAGAAAAATGTGGGAAGCCACATGTTTGACTTGTTCTTTCCCAGATATCCATCTCTCCGGCTTAAATTCGTTGCAATCTTTACCCCAAATCTCCGGCATCCTCCCCATTGCATATGTGCAAAGAAACACTTTTGTGGTTTGATCCACTTTGTGGCCACTTGGAAGCACATCTTCTTTAGTTGGGTCCCTAATAATAACCGGGACCGTCGGATAAAGCCTCAAGCTCTCAATCAATACACTGTGAAGATAAACTAGTTTGCTTAATTCTTCTACTTTAGAAAACAGGTATTTTTGGGGTGGGGAAAATTGCCTGATTTCTTCTAGAATCTTGTTTTCAACTAAAGGGTTTTTAGAAATGAGGTAGAAAAACCAGGTCAAGAGTCCAGCTGATGTGTCCCTTCCAGCAAATAAAAGGGTCGCGATATTAGCAACTAGAAAGCCCTTTTCTGCATGCTTTTTGGATCCTTTACTACCACCCCCTGCCTCAGCCAAATAAAACTTCAAGACATCGAAATCATCTCCTGTTTCTTGATTCTTGGCTGCAATACGCTTCCTAGACACATAATCTCCTAGTATTTGGTCAACAACGATGTAGGCTTCAGCCAATTTCTTCTCTTTTCAATTCTCAGCCACTTTTGCATCCTCCAAACTCTTTCAGGCAGAATATGTCGAAAAAACACGGCCTCCGCGATATCGTCCATGGCGTCCAAAAGTGGGGCTTTTGGAAAATCGACCCGAAGGGAGCCTAAGTCGAATCCGGTAGCCGAAAGACAAGTTGCATCAAGCATGTACCTATTGAACAAATTTTGCAAGTCTAAAACCTGATTTTGCTGCGAAACGTGATCTAGAACTGGGAGTAGGCCATTTTCCAGAGTATGATGAATTATTTTTGGCGTAGACTTGTGAAACTTAATTTCCTTGTAGAATGCATGAGTAAACTTCTTGTCTTCTCTCCATTCATGGAGATCTTTAGTGAAAGCGGCGGGTCCCAGAAAATCGAAGGCTTTTCTGAACTCTGATCCCCTCTGGTAGATTGAGTAGTTTGAGTTCAAAACATGTTGGACATTAGCGGGATCACTGGTGACCAAAATATCAAGGTTTGTAAACCAGGATGTTTTGAACAAAATGGTGCCTTTGTTTTCTACCAAAATTTCTGTTATTTTGTCATATAGTTGGTGGCTTTTAAGGTACATTGTGGGCATCAATTTCATGAGTGGCCAGTTCCATGGGAGGAAGAGAAGGCTGTTTTTGGGAGCTAAAAGGAAGAAAAGGAGAGAACAAAATGTAATTGCTACAAAGATTTCTAGATAGCTCATTTCTTGTTTCTCAATGCTTTGAAATCTGATAAGTTATGCTCTAAACTTCAATATTTGTATGGTTAAGGAAATAAATGCTAAGTGCCATGAGCAACAAGTAATTTAAATAAAATGACAACTTGAGATACTTATTAACTAATATAGGAAATGTAATGTGCACATAGACTAATAATATATAAGAATTGGTTTTATTATCCTGACACATTATAGATTAATTGATTCATGACAACTGAGTAATTTTTAAGAAACCGCCAATTTTATTATTTTTTTTAAAAGAAAAGGCCGAATAATGGTGGTCATTTATTAAAAAAAATACTAAAATAAAAGGCTGCCACTTTTAATAAAACATTAGAAATTATTAAGCTGTTTTTGTACATTCTCCAGTTCTAAGTGGTGGATTTCAAAAACAAAGCTTATTTTTATAAAATTAACACCTCCCACAGGCCTCTCAAAAAAAAAAAAAAAAAAAACACCTCCCACAGGTACCATATTCACGCAATGGTTTGTGGTACCGTTAAAGTAGCTTTAACTTTTTAAGTCACTCCAACCCCAACTCAATTCATCAGCATCTTCGTATTCTTATATTTCTAGTCCTGCTCCCAGCTACCCTAACTCAAACTCTACATAACTAACTAGGCTATAAATATCACTAGGGATGTGAATGGGCAGGGTACCTACTCATTTAAGGTTATCCATACCCAAACCCTATAATATTTACATTACCCGTACCCGTCTCCAACCCGATTAAGAAACTACATCTATTACCCGTACCCATCAATAGGGATGGTAACGGGGCGGGTTTGACTAAACCGGGGACCCAACCTGCCAAGGAAAATTAAGACACCCCCCCGTCCCGCTCCAAAACCCCCCGGGGCGGGTCTAGACCCGCCGATATTTTTTTCTTTTTTTTTTTTGTATTTGTGGCCAAATTTTCAATAGCAATCCAATACCAATAGGTCAAAAAAAATGTAATATGCAAATTATTATAACTACATTTTACTACTATTTGGATCTTGCAATAGTACTCAACTAATACTCAAAATAAATATTCAAAATACAATATTACAAGATGTTATAGTAGTAAAATAATATCAATACAACACTCAAATTTAAAAGTAAATAATTTAAAAATATCTAAACACATATTTAAAAATATAATAAAAATTAATATGGTAGGGCGGGTCCTATTGGGCTCGAGACCCGACCGGTCGGGTTTTGAAGTTTTGGACCCCAGGACCCATTTAACGAGTCTAGACTCACCCCCAGACGGGCGGGTTCGATGCGGGGCGGGTTAAAACCTGCCCATTGCCATCCCTACCCATCCCAAATCTATTTGCTAATACCAGCATACCACCCGCATTTTATAAAAACTTGTAATTATATGAATATTTAAATGGATGTGTTGCTTTTGATTTAGTTGATGAGTGATGATATCATGTAGTGCCTTGCAAAATTGAAGTAGTTAGCTGTTTTATTTATCAAGAATTTAACATATTAGACATTTTTTATATAAAACTAATATATAATCCTTAAAACTGCAGAATCAACACTAGTACATCATTTAATTCATAAAACTACATCATAGACATGTATTTCTATCAAACTTGACAAAGATAAAATCGAGTTGATATGATCACAAATTCAATAAAATAACAACTTTGTATCTTTTTTATACAAAATGAAATTTATGTTGGGTTTCTAAAAGAAATAATCATGTCAGGTAAAAAAAATAAATTGAAGTTACTAAGGGGTAAACGGGTTCAGGTAGTGCCGGATATCCAAGGGATAAACCCATGCCCTACTCGTATATAAATGGGTAGTAATTTCTCATCACATACCCGTACCAAATCCAAAAAAGACTACGCATACCCGTCTCATTAGGGTCTGGACGGGTAGGTACCCTTGTCTACTTGTCCCGCTGCCCTCCCTAAATATCACCATTAACTAATTGCGGGTATGTTCATAAATTTGTTTTCTTAACTGATACATATAGTTCGTGAGTTATTATGCATGTAGATGGGGTTATCTAGGGTGTTTATTTTTTGAATAGATTTGAAACTCAATTCAGTTTGAATTCGATTTTCAATTTCAAATTATGATTTTGAAATTAGGATTTTTGAATTTTCGATCATTTTCTAATTTCTTTCTGACCCAAAGGTTGTAGTGATTATGAACTATAGCTTTGGTTCATTTCTTTCTAGGGTGGTCAAACATTTTCACCTCGGGAAGAAGATAATATTTCTAGCAAAAGAATATCATTTAGTGAAGAAAAAAAATTATAACAAAAGAAAGGTCTAAATGAAGGATTTAATTAAGGGCCTAGAATTGTTATACGTAATTGATCCATAGATAGACCTATTCAAAAAAATGAACAAATAAATTTAATTTATTTTTCAAAAAGGTGAAAAAATGCAGACATTCACCTATTAACTACGAGATTTACAAAATTCATTGATTGAGAAATGGATTTTTATGATTGTAACCAATTTTTTTAAAAAAATAAAATGTACTTGAACGGTCAGTTGACCTGTCCAATCGCGAATTGATGATATTTAGGTGCATAAATTCAAAAATCTGACCAAAATGATCAAAACTTGTGTTTATTTGATTAAGTTTTAATCTAAATTTATTTTTCAGCTCAAAGGAAATCAATCAAATTGATCAAAACTTGATGCAAGTATGACGTATCTATACAACTAATTTTCTGCTCAAAGAAAGGGGAAAAAAAATAACCAAAATTCTCCACATTATATTTGCATGTTATTTTGATTTCATCGAAATAATGTACCGTCTCGCTCCAAATTCAATGTTCCTTTATTTTTTGCTTTTTTTAGTGTCGACAATATGGTAACTTAACCCTCTTACTTAAAGTAATAATATAACACCACCTAATAAGAGATAAACTAAGAAAATATTGTGCTACATAGTCCTGCCCCTTTTTTCCAGTTTGAAAAGAAAATCACAGCGAAGGACATTGGAGCTCAAAAATTCTCCCATCCACTTAGAAGAATTTGGAGACGACGAACACACTTTCTAGTTGTCCCCATGTTGACGGCAAAGACTTTGAATACAATGCAGAAAAATGCCATTTTGACCAATGTCTTATCACAATATACATAATATATATATATATATAGCCTCTAAGCTTATTTTAATTTAATAGATTTACCAATCACTGCTTTTAACATCTCCTTCCCCTTTATTTTGCTATAACACAACTGATACACTTTCATGAGCCCAAAAAGCTGTTAGCATTTGCCTAATGGGAATGTCAAATGATTTCGGATTTTGGGAAGAAAACTTACCTATTGATCATCATAGTTATAGAGATCCCGACGATGATGAGATAGAATTTGAAGTTCGAATGCAAGTTGAAGATCAAATCGGAACTTATTCACCTCCATTGTGGACAAGAGCACGGACTGATTTCCGACACGAAACTCCAACATCACAATTAAAGGCGATCACGGATGGCAGAAGGGAGCTGATGGAGATGATAAAAGACGTACCAGAATCTTCATACGAACTGTCACTGAAAGATATAGTTGTTGATCAGCAAAACAACATGGAAGAGGTACATGATAAGGAAGTCGTAGCAGAACAAAAGAAAGTGAAGTGCACGACAGCAAATAAAACCCCACAGAAGAGTAGTAAAAAAATATACAGGAATGAGAGCATGGAGAGTGAAGTCTTCCTACTGAAGATGTTCTTACCTTTATCTCTGAGTTTCAATAAGAAACACAGTGCTAGAAAACACTCTGAAGTTTATCCGGGCCGATCATCCGAGGGATCTGAGAAACATGGAAATAAAGACTGGTGGAAGATGATATCTCTAGCTGTAAGAGATAATCACAGCAGTACAAAGATCGACAGAGGGACAAGGAATATCGATAACAATAGAACCAGGTATGCATTTTCAATAATCTTTGCTCGTAGGAGTAAGAGTCTTAAGAAAGTTTAGGCAAAATAATAAAGAGCATCAAAATATGAGTATGTGTAAATTTGCAGCATGCACAAAGAACATGATTAAGACACTCACAATAACACATCAAATCATAATCTGCGTTGCTGTTAAAAGAATTAATTAGTAAAACCAGCTGCAAATTGGGCATGCATGTGCATAGTTTAGAGCTCCCGTACTTAGTCAACTCTCATGTGATGCATTTTGGCTGAGAATAACATGATACCTTGTCCATGATCCTCCAGCGAGAAGAAATGCAGATCAAGAGGGCAAAGAGGGTGCCTGTTCTGAATGCGTTTGGCAGAGTTGCAAAACATGATTATTACAACAAGTCCAACACGATTGCGCGCTCAAAGCTCGAATGCCGATGGACCGCAGATGGGAATATTGCCCAAGCAAAAGGCATTGAGATTCGAATTTTTTTGCAGTTTCAAAAATTATGCCTGTAGTTTGCAAGCATCTTAGTATATTAACTAAACTAATAAAGCAACTATTACAAACTGTGAGGACCAAACATGTTTTAAATTTCAAAGGCAGCGATCTGACAGGATATTACTACTTTTCTCAGATAAGAATCTCTAGTTTGCCATGATGGCTAATCTTCCATTGTCAGTCATAAATAAAATCAATGTATCACAAGAACCTGTACAAGAAATTACAATATAAGTTTCAGACGATGCAGCCTGAGAGATATTCCCATTCCGATTTGAAACAAATGCACTAAGAAGTCCTGTATTACTCGGTTGTCTGACTTGATTGAAATAAGCACTACTACCAAGCATCGGCTGAAACCTAGTACGATCGACTTCAGCATGACGAAATGTACGAAGAACAAAACAAAAGCTAATAACTTTGGTAACAACCCATACAACAAACATGGATTTAGGATCCTTCTTAATTCTATGCACCATCATCTTCAGGGTCATTTAAAACAGCTCCTCTTACTTTAGACCTGCCAAATGAGATCCTGGTCATGAAACTAAACTGTAGGATTGGTTAAGAATGTTGATACAATAGTAACCTGCGATGTGCTGGTACAACACGGTTGGCTCCTTTTCTTGAGCTTGGGTCCTGGGCAGCATGCTTGTCTGCAAGTAAATATGTGATTTGTTGTTTCAAACAAGATATAGTAAAAAAGTAGAAATCGCGAGTTAAAAAAGAAAAAAACAGAAAAGACAGCTTATTTAATCAATATTAATTAGTTACAGCAGCATTCTTTTGAGAGAGAGAGAGAGAGAGAGATTAAATAAGTAGCAGTTTCATGTTAAAAAAACAGAGATTAAATAAGTAGCAGTTTCATGTTAAAAAAACCAATCCCTGTGTCAACCTTTGTGACAATTTTTACTTGCAACTGCCAAATTATAAAGAAATCGAGCCAAACAACAGCTCCTATTTTCGACTGGTATCGTATTTAAAGAGGCGATACCTGGTGAATCTTGTGAACCCATAACAGATGTAGAATCTGATTCTCTGTCATTTATCTTCTGTGACTTGTGCTTTTTTGAATAGAGTACCATGTCTAACTGCTTCTGGAGAGTGACATTCTTTTCCTGACAAAGATTTGGAGTAAACAACTTATACAAACAATCTGGTATTTAGCAATCTGACAAAAAGTAAGGGAAGTATCAGTGTGACAACAAATGAAAAGTAGACTTCAATTACATAGAAAAACAATTCAGGCATTATTTTCAGATTTATTCCAGCGTCTAGCCAACAAGTTAATCCAAATTAGTACAGTGACACAGATGTCAGCCTAAAAGGGCCTCAAATCTAAACACAGTGCTCTCTGTTTGCATCTAGGATATTAATTGCTGATTTAACCCAACAACCTCCCAGCCATCTATGGATTCGAGAGAAATGAAAGTGTTATAGCCCTTTGGACATTTTGTCCATGGATGTAAGCCAAATGCCCAACCATATTATATTTGTGTTTTTCTCTCTCTTAATAATTCAACACATATAATTACGAGAATCTAACGACCGTTACCTCATCATAACAAGATGTTCCTAAGGTCAAGACATACAAGATATTAGAAAAAATACGAATTTCTCAAATTAAAAGTTCAAGAGCATTTTTTGCGTAATTAGATAACCTCAACAAATGCAAACCGATTTATTAAGTTTGTACAAAAATGTTAAGCAAAATTCAAATACTGTAACATTCACATCGAATAAGCATCCAACAAAAAGATAAAGATAGATCCAACAATTAGGTACCAGCACCAATAACTAGTCAAATGTCAGAAACAGGTTGGCATACCTGTTCAGCAGCTACAACTTTTGTCAACAGATATTTGCTCTCTTGCTCTAAACACACAAACATATAGATCAATACTTGGAGACAAAAAATATAACAAATGAAACAAATTTAGGAACACTAGATCCGTACACTAGTTCATGGAAAAGTCCACATATGATACCAATATGCCTTAGAAGTTTGGTCTTAAAGCTCCGTAAAGTCCTTGTCCATATTGAGTCCATATCTTTAAAATAACCTAAGAAGTTTAGTCTTAAATATGCCTTAGAAGTTTAGTCTTAAACGATCCGACAAACTTTTAATGAGCAATAAAACCTGCTTTGGGTTACTAGATTTAAAATAACCTTAAAAGCAGGAAGGAGAAGACTCATAACTATTTTTTCCCAGTAGCATCTTGCTAGAGTATATTAATGACATAGGCATCAAAATTCAGGTAAATGAAGTTAAGCAAGCAAATCGTGGTCATGTTCCATGATGTACATGTTGATTTTGCAATATCAATCATGTAATGGGACATGACTAGAACAACTATCTCAACTTATCACCGTCTCATCGTATTTTCCATGCAAGTGGAAAAACCTATGATGATGATGGTTTTGGAATTTCATCTCATTTCTCCTTCATATGAGGGTTGCGTCAGGAAGGGCATCCGGCGTAAAACTTTGCCACTTTGCTTTTTGTGTGAATTTGTAGTGTTAACTAATTTTAGAGAATTAATTGACACTACAAACTTCACACCACCGACCCCACATAGTGGGATAAGGTGCAGTTGATGATGATGAAGTTAAGCAACCAAATCAATTACAAAATCCCAGAAACATAATATGTGCAACAATACATTAGTAAAATCATTTTCCAGCTATTGATCAGCGATGGGTTCAATAATAAGAAACTCCCGGATTATATAATATTTCTCTCATATAACATTAAAGCTATTTGCTGATTACATAAACATTAGATTATTTTCTCTTGATATGCCAAATAACCATGGGAACACATGCACCCTATTCTAGTTTACCAAATCATTTAAATATTGTGTGCTATCCAAAACTCTTATCACCATCCTATCTTATTCTTGGCAGAATAGAACAAGTACTATATAAGCTAAAGATGGAGACAGCAAAGAAACAGATTCAGGTAAAAAGCCCTCTTGATTAGAAAGGGGGAGGAAAAAAAAAAGAGAGAAGTTTAGTCCAGCATTAATCCTCTAAAGAAAAGTTTGCCCGTCTTTTAAGTGGAGTTTGAACTAGAGATATTGATCGATGATGGCATCCACTGACTAGCTTGAGATGAAGATAACACTACTAGGCAATTTAGTCAACAGAAGACCTTCAATAAGTGAACTCTGCACGTCCTTAAATTCTTTGTATAGTTCCAGCGCAAGGTTGGCCATTGCCTCGCCAGCAGCACCATCAACAAGTTTATTAAGGGAAAAAGTGATTCGCGGCATTCCTTTCGCTTTTTGGGCAATTAATTTTGCATAACCAGCACCTAAAATCAGAGAGGACTTGAGATATGCAACTTTATGCATCTATTTTCAAAAGCTAAGATACAGATAATCATATACTGATCACAAAGTAGACAGCACACCATCATTCTTCCCCATGATTTAATGGTTACTGCATTTGTACAGTCAAATTTTGGAATATAGGCTGCAGGTACTCATGGCATTACTGACATTTAAAGAGCAAAAAATACCCCAAGGGTTTACACACAATTAGACCAAGTTGTGGTAAATATGTGCACTAAGAAAAGCGTGAACTTGAAATAAAATGAATTATCAAAGATCATCAGTAAACCATGCACACTAGCATTTGTAGATTCATGGACTCAGGAATCAGTCAGAATCCTAGTTTTGTATGTAAAACAACACATAGGTAACGATTCTGAGATTTCTTCATAAGACGTGATATCAGAAATGCATGCTGGTGGTTTGTTTCTGATACACATCGTGTTTTGCAGGTTTACCGTCGGAGGGGAAAAAGGGGTGATGGAGCTGTTGCTGAAGTTGGTGATGGAGATGTTGCTGATCAAACTGCTGCTACTTAATAGTTGATTTATTGATTAGATTAGTTGGGGTTGTAATAATTAGTTTATTTATCCAGTGGTTATTTTAATGGGTTGTTATTTAATTAATTGGGCTTGTGGCCCATAGGGTAGTGGTATAAATAGACATATTAGAGTTGAGCGAGGGCACTTGTTTTTTGACAGACTTGTTTTGACGGCTGAAAGCTGGACGGGAATATTTCCCAGGGAATAGTTATCGAGTTTCATATTCATCTCTTTCTGCGAATATTTGTTTCTGAGCATAGTTTACACCTTTCACTCTATCAGTTTCACATCAAGTTTAATAGGAAATATTTCCCCCTTGAATTCTTCATTATTCACGTAGTCTCAATGCTATGGTGCAAATGTAAATTCATCTTCCAAAGCTAGAAAGAATGATGTAGGTAGTACTAGACCCACTTCAAAAACAACCTCTTTCCATTCCAGTGCAACTTTCCAATCCCTCCCTTCCCTGCCTCACCATTTAAGCTTCAAGATTCAGAAAATTTTATGACCCCTAAATCACTGCAAAAGAAAAATGCACAGAGAAAAGATGACCATTATGAGATGAATCATCCAAAGTTCGTTTTCAATCAACAAGTTCTTGAAGACCAACTGCGCCTTTATGTGTTCGACAGGATTTCTTAGATTGGATGTTCTTTTGGAAGCTAGATACATCCCACCTACTTCGACTATAAGCTAAAGTGTAAGCTGAGTGCAGTGCTTGTTGCACTAAAAGTAACTCTAATCAATTCATCAGCAGACGACCAGCACCATCAGAAGCAAACAACAGTACAAAATACTATTCGGAGTAATGTATTTTACAAGCAATCACTATATTCATGAGTGGTATTTTGTAGGTGATAACATCCTTGTGATCTATCACATGAAATCCTCATCAAAACAACTAGAACCGTCAATTGAATTCCCCCCACCTCCATAAAACAGAAACAACAATACCACAACCAATAACAAGTCGCTTTGTTCAACGAAATTTTAGGAAAATGTGTTGGATTTTGAAGAGAGAAAGAAGAACACGAAGAAATAACGTGGTTCGGCATTTAGCCTACATCCACGAACAAATGCCCAAAGGGCTATAAGAGTTTTATTTCTCTCTTATCTTGAGAATTACAATATCACCAATATATAGGTGAGAAAAATACATTAATGGAAAAATATCTCCCATATCAATTTAGATAAAATCCAATATTCTGCTATCCCAAGAATCATGCAATAATCTTAATTTAATCCATTCTGATTTGATTCTAATTCTCAACAAAAATGCTATATTGTTCAAAACCCATTATTACACACCCATTGTTTGAATAGAACCTCTATAACCACCAAGCCACAACATGTACATGCACCAAAGATGCACAACACTAGAAGGGGATGAAAGGAGAATGTAAATATTAATAGGTTTCTTAACTTTACTTTTCAGAATGTAATAAATGAAACAATACTTAAATTTCATAGGCCATAATATAGGGTTTTTCAGCCTTCCACTTCAGTTACTCTTATAGCAAACTGAACAACGTAAGATTGATATCATCAAAAAAGCAAGATTAGAAGCAATGAATTACCTCCTGATGTTGACAAACCCTCCATAATAAGCTTCACATCTCCAGATTTCAGGGAAGTTGTGACATAGTCAAGAAATTCAGACCACGAGCCACCAATTCCAATATCATCCCTCTATATATGAAACACAAACAAACAAACAATGATCAGTTACAAACAAATCAAACATATCATAGAAGCATTCATCTCAGTAGAATCAAATGTTTCAGTCTCAATCAAACATTCCCCTAGACATATACCCATTTCTAACACTCCCCTACAGTGGGTGATGCGCTCAACTCTGAACCCCTACAATGCCTTTGTGAACATGAGATATCTTATACTATTATTTTCATGTGAGACACAAAAAAGAATTCTACAAAAAAAAATCTTGCAGAAAGTGGCAATCAACTTCATCTTCATCTTCTCAAGAAACATTTGAGAAAATACAGCCAGCTGCCTTGTAATCACAAATCTCTTCATGGGATTGTTTGTTCTACTCACAGTCAAATAAACTACCAATTGCGTATATTTCAGCAACTCTGACATATCATGTTTTTTTTTTTTTTTTGGTAGTTGTATCGATAGCAATTAAACAAAACAAGCAACTAAATATCATACTTCATTTGAGATCAGGTAATGCCAGTCAAGAGCAAGCAACTTCAGTTCCCATAAAGTTACTTAAGGTACGAGATCTTTTTAAATGAAACTGATACTGTAGAAATAGTTTTCAATTACTGATCTCCTACTTTTTGTCCCTTGTGACAAGTGACAACATTAATGTCAACATAACTGGGTGAACCCTCACGGCTATGAAACGTGCAAGTTTGAGACAGCGCATAACACCACAAGGGAAGGATAAAAAACATGCCCTCCTAGCATTGTGCAATGTGCAGGAAGAATTATACATTCCTGCCACACTACAATATTCCAACAAAACAGCATCATTTCAGCACCACACTCACTTCTCAAAACTTGCACCTTGATCAATACTTGGAAATATATACGTTAAAAGGGAGGACAAAAAAAAACACCTCATTTAACCAAAAAAGGAAATGGTGGGAAATAATTTGAATTTAGAAGTTGAGAAAAGAAACAGAGAAGATGAAAAGTGACTGACCAAGTCTTCAAGCTGCTGGCGGGACTTGATGGCCTGAAATGTGTTGGAATGAAAATCGGTGGCGATGACTCGGAGGGCAGAATGATCGCCTCCGTTACCGTGCACGCGAAACAGGAAGGGCGCCGATGGGGTGGTGTGCGGCGGCGGCGCTGACCATTCTGCGATCACTCTCCCGAATATTGGATACATGTCTTCGAAGCTCATTTTCTTTTTTCTTTTTTGGAGTAGGATATGCTTTCCCTTCGGAGTTCAGTCTATTGTTTTAGTTTCCCTATTATATGGTTGTTTTTCTTTGTTCTACTATGAAAGGGACGAAGAAAAGAATTTTGTACAGTGAAGAGATTAAGAGAAGGAAATGAGGAGGCAGGGCCGCAGGGGTAGAGCTCGCAATGGGCTGGGCTGGCCGTCCGAGCCCATCGAGCTTTTGCAGAAATTTGGGTTGGGCCAGGCCGATTTTGGTTGTGCTATGTCCGGTCCAGCCCATACATACATTTTATGTACAAAAAAGTCGGACTAGCCCGGCCCATTTGGGCCATTCGGGTCGAGTCAAATAGGCCCGACTTGTACCGGGCCTAAAAAACTGCAGTCCAATTCAATCCAAATCTCGGGCTGGACGGGCCAGCTTATAGGCCAGGCTTGATTTTGCCACCTTTAGCGGGGGTTTAGAGCATATATATAATGGTTTCTTTCAACATCTCAAATTTCATTTCTATTTATTTATTGGTCCAATTGTTTCTAATTTTCTCTTTTTTCATATTAATTGCTCGTGTGAGTTATTCAAATACTTTTGAAAATGTCATTTGTGACACCGTCTCACGGATCTCTATCTGTGAGACGGGTCGGTCGGGTCGGATCATATCACCTTGAAATTCATGGGCCAACAGTGAATCCGCAGTCAACAAAAAGTCAACAGTCAGTCCATCAAAATTAGAGCAATAATAGTTTTTGAGAAAAAAGTAATACTTTTAAGACACATAATACTTTTGAGCAACAAAATAATACTTTAATTAGAAAGATGTAATATTTTTGATATAAAAAATGATACATTATGTTAAATATGATGCTGAAGCTGGGACATTTGTACATCTATGAAAGTAATCATTCAATTGAGGGTAGATAAAGGGCACAATGAGCAAAGTGTGATCATTGATCTGAGAATGAAAGTAGAAAATCACATTCAACTGTAGAGAAGAAGCTAATGGCTCACGAGGGTGTGATACTCCGTTAATGGAGATTTTAGGTTTCCAATATTAATATTTTTTCATTCTCTTGAAACTTTGGTTTTGCCATGAAATGAATAGAAAAGAAGAAGAAATACAGAGAAAAACGAAAGAAAAGTCGGATGGAAAAAAAGAAGAAAAAAGAGGAAAAAGAAAAACATCGTTGAAAAGTACTACATTTTAACTGAAAAGTATTATAGTTTTAAGTGAAAAGTATTATAAATTTGAATTGAAAAGTACTACATATTCATTTTTGTATGTGGTAATGGACAAATCGTCCACTTATGTTTTGTAAAAATAAAAAACAGTCATATTTTTCGAAAACATGTTTTTAAACATTTTAATACGGGCATACCCTTCTTGTGTTCTCCAATGAGGTACATGATTATATTTCAAAAAATTGATGCCGGTACCGAGTCATGGATCGGTCCCTAAAAATAAAAATGAAAAAGGCAAAGTAGAAATATGAACTCAAAAATGGCTAAAATAAGGAGTGTGCTTGAGGGGGAGTTAGTTGCTGTCAAAGAGGGTATAATTCAGCTGCGAAGGTTTGGAAAGGACAGAGTTAAAATAACTTTGGATTCTTTTTTAGCGGTGCAAGCAGTCACGGCTAATCAAGAAGATTTGAGCTACACGGGGAATTTGGTTCAAGAAATAAATATACTTTTAGAAGACCTCGATGAAGCTAGTTTTTTCTCATATTCGTAGAACAGCTAATTTAGTTGCTCATAATGTTGCTTTGTTTGCTTCTTTTTCTATATCATCCTTTTTGTGGATGAATGGAGATATCCCTAGTTGGGTTGAAGATATTGTATTATTGGACATTTCGTAATAAAAGCAATGCAATTTTCTTGTCAAAAAAAAACTATTTTTATTAAGGAGAAGTGGCCAAAAATCCGACGTACTTTTTTATATTAATATTAGTTAGGCCCCTCTATCCAAAATTTCTGGCTTCGTCACTGTTTATACATAAACCTTTTTTGAAAATATGAAAGAGAGTTGGCATTAATATTTCCAAATGCACTGTTAATACTCCAAAATATTAATGAATAATAGAGGACTTGTAATAATAAAATCTTTTACTTTGTTTTTGGTTATTGTTCACCCAAATCAAGGTTTACTATGTCTGTGAGTTACATACACAACTACGCAGGTCTCACACAAACAACTTGCATAAAATGCCATGATATCATATTACTAGCATTTTTACTAAATGTGATAAATTTGAGGGAAATTTGTTAGAGTATGGCAAATTTCAAAACAATTTACTGAAATAAAGGTGATTTGGGGAGGATTATGGTATTGCTCATTGGCGCACACATATAATGCGCCTAGCATATTATTGGCGCACAACAAATGTGCGTCAATATTAAAAATTAATTATTTTAATATCTCACTGGCTGGCGAACCTGACCTCTGCGCCAGCCAAATTTAAATAAAAAAAATTTAAAAATGGCTTGCATGGAAAAAAGGGCAAAAAGCAGTCAAAGATGACTATGTTGGTGCACCTGTCATCAACGCCAACATATTTCAACTAAAAAAAAATTAAAAAAAAAAGTTCTGGTAGGGTTTAAAGCGATCAACGCAGACGCAAAGTGGTGGCGCACACTTTTTGCCCTCGGCGTCAACCATTCAAATTAACCCCCCCTCCCCCATCTATAAATACCCCCGCAACACACAACAAACACACACGGCAACCCCCTTCCCACTCCCACTCTCCTCTCACTCTCACTCTCACTCTCACACGGTAGAAACACAAGCAACACACACAAACACGCACATTTCCGGACAACGATTTACAGCGGAAGTTTGGCGTGATTTTGGGTGGCGAAACGGCAAATTTCCGTCCATAACAGAATTTTTCAAGTATGTCTTAAATGTTTTATATTAATTTTGATTTCATAATATGATGTATGTTAATTTCACCATAATATGTAGTAATTGTTACTATTTTGTATGTGTTAATATTTTCTAGACATTGTAATGCATTTTTTTATGTAAATTACTCCGTATTTTTGAAATAAATTTTAATATTCGTATTATTTATCCATATAATACTTGTCGAGTTGTATAAATAATACCGTATATAAGCAATGTCAAACATGATTTCAATTCTTTAACTGTATTATCATTACAATATATAGGCAATGTCAAACATGATCACCATAATCGTATATTTTGGAGGCAAATTATGAATACTGTGAGCGATGTGAGATATGATCGTAATGCAATTGGTGCTAGAAGAATTTCCCGCAGAACGAATTTTGTGAAATTGACTGAAATATTAATTTCGAAGATGGGGGTTGATATAAGTCAATGGACGTTGAAGGTTTCGGCTAAATATTGTTATAACAATATGTGCGGAATTGATTCTATTACAAATGAGAAGGATTTATAGTCTTTTCTAGATCCATCGGTTGGGATTGAGTTTTTTGATTTGTTTGTCAAGTTAGAGCCTGTAATTCAGAATGTTGACATAAACACCTCAGTAGAACATGACTATTATCAGTATGTTGCGTTTCTTAGAGGAGATAGGGTTCCTGATCTATCTGATGTTGGTGGACCTTGTAATGAAAATGCTAATGTTGGTGGACCTAGCAATGAAAATGCTGATGTAGAAGATATTTTTTGAAGAAATGAACGTCCAAATTTTGAACCTGGTGAAAGTGTATCGATGAGGATCTTGTGCAATGATGGAGTGGATGTCATTGCATGGGGTGTGTATAACTATCAAACGAGGCTCAACAACCTACTCGTTTGATGGCAAAAATAATCGTAACATTCTTGGTAGTAATTATGGGATTAGTTATGGAATTCCGTTCTTCGAATTAAGCTACCCAGATGTATGCGATGACTCTGTTGGTATTCTATGACTCAGTTAGAGGTTGAACAGTATGCTCGAGGATGTGCGCTCATACTAATCGGTAGTTTGTTGATGCCAGACTCATCTGGCAACTGCGTGTCTTTGTTTTACTTGGAGCAGCTACAGGATATTGCGCGACATAGTTTGTAACGCCCGGGGCCGAAGAGGGAGGGGATTGATCGCCGGTGCAAGAAGGCATGGACAAAGAGCGGCTCTGGCGGGGTTCAGGCGGAGGGGGACATGTATGAACCGATTCCACACCCGAATAAGAGGATATTCTGAGACGGTGTAGGTATGGGGCTATACAGTTGAGGAAGACTTAAAAGATTTGATAGGTACTACTCATACCAACAAGATGCATCTTCTTTTCTGGTGCTCATCTCATAAAAACTCCGAAGTTAAGCGTGCTTGGCCCGGAGCAATTATATGATGGGTGACCCCCTGGGAAGCTGCTCTCAGGGTGCGCGTGAGTGAGGACAAAGCGCGCTGGAAAGACTTGTGTTGGTTTGTGGGGACAGTTGTCGATCTGGAAGGCGGGCCATTACAGATGGTATCAGAGCGAGACCTCTCCTAGTACGGTGTGGTTCGGGGACGAACCAAGCGGAAGTTGGTGGGCATGTAACGCCTGGGGCCGAAGAGGGCAGGGATTGATCGCCGATGCAAGAAGGCATGGACAAAGAGTGGCTCCTGGCAGGCTTCTAGACGGAAGGGGACATGTATGAACCGATCCCACACCCGAATAAGAGGATATTCTGAGACTGTGTAGGTATGGGGCTATATAGTTGAGGAAGGCTTAAAAGATTTGATAGGTACTACTCATACCAACAAGATGCATCTTCTTTTCTGGTGCTCATCTCATAAAAACTCCGAAGTTAAGCGTGCTTGGCCGGAGCAATTATATGATGGGTGACCCCCTGGGAAGCTGCTCTCAGGGTGCGCGTGAGTGAGGACAAAGTGCGCTGGAAAGACTTGTGTTTGTTTATGGGGACAGTCGTCAATCTGGAAGGCGGGCCGTTACATAATTGGGGTAGTGTTGTTTTAGCAGTACTTTATAGAGAGTTATGTAGTTCAGCAGAGTCTGGAAAACATGTCATCGGTGGTGCCATGCTACTATTACATGTAAATTTAGTTTTAGCATCTTATGTCTTTACATTTGTACATCACATAAATAAATGTATATATTCATTGGCCTTTTGTTTACCTATTATGTTAGATTTGGGCTTGGGCCAGGATTACAGTGATTGTTCCTCGTGCCATACGTTCTCGAGTTCCCACAGGTCGATTATATATGGACGAGGCCGATATAGATAAGCTACTTATTCCGCCATACGATGCTAGGTACTGCACTACTAACATTACATATATTCAATATTAAACTTCTTACAACAAAATATGTATTTTTTTTTGAATCAATCGAAAATATATAGAAAATGAAAAAGTAGTCCTGATCACAAGCCGACCAGGTAGCAAAAAAAAGCCGAAAAGAAAACAGAAATGAAAAGCATACTGATTATAAGCCGACCAAGTAGCTAAATGTTTGGGGCCTCGTTAAAACCTTCCAAGGTAAAACCCACCCTTGTGGTAAAAACCCATGGAAGGAAAAAGAGTACCCCCATAAATCATAAAAAATGTCGCGGAAAATACAAGAAAACACATGGGTGTATTATCTAACAAATCTGTAAGTCTAGTGTCCAACATAATCCTCCATGAGAAGGGACACAATATTCGCTGGAGGGACGCCGAAATCAAGTGAAGAGTGTACCACCATTTACTCAAGTGCCGCCAAGGGACTGAAAAAGATCACTTATGAAGAAGATCTACAACATAAGCAGAATCCGACTCAAGCCAAATTTGCCACCATCTCCTAATAAACGCATAATGAATAGCTAACATTGTCGCCATCACTCCTCAAACGCAAAACCAGCACCGCAACACTCCACAAAACAACCCCGAAAAAAGCCTCTGCAATTCCGGAAAACCCCAGCCGCAATAAGATGTCTCGGTGCACCCGAAGCACTATCGTCCTTATTCACCTTGATCCATCCGAGAGGAGTTTATGCCAATCAACCTGTACAATGTTCGGAGCCTTCCTAGGGCGTCCAAGAATGTGAAATCTCCGGAGGGTGAAAAGATCATGCTAATCATTATCCATGCAACCATGATCTAAAGATGAAGATTCAACGATAAGAACCCGAAGCTGACGATAGTGGTGTCCACCGTCCATGACTTATCATTGAAGGTTAAATCATTCCAGATATGCCAAATGAGCCAAATACAGGATATTGTCGTTGCTCGCCATAAAAAATAGACTTGCTCACTGAAACGGAAGGACATCAGGTGCACCAAAAATTCATTGAAATTGTGAGCATGTTGAAAATGTACATTAAAGGTATTAAAAATCCATCTCCAAAGAGCCCTTGCAAAAACACAAGAGACAAATAAATGATCAGTGGACTCAGCATGAGTATAACAAATGCCACAAACAGAGGGGCCGATGAATCCCCGATTCCACAGTAAATCCAGAACTGCAAGACGATTGTGAATAGCACGCCAAACCACAATCAAATGCTTTTCCGAGATGTTAGGAGACCAAATCCAAGAACCCCATTTGGCCATTGGAGATGAGGGACGAAGGTGGGAGTAAACTGCTTTCGAAGAAATATCCCCATCGACAGAATGCATCCAAACCCGTTTATCCATAGAAGACGAAGCAATAGAAAAATGGACAATGTCCCGGACTAAATCTAAGTAAGCCTCAACAAAAGAAAATGTGAGATGCTAGGAGCCATCATAAAAGTAATCAGAAATATGTTGCCTGAAGAGATATATGTATTCCTGAGGGATACCAATTCTATCTGCAATGGAATAACCCAACCAATTATCATTCCAAAATAAAACCTCCAAATTAATCCCAGGGATCCATCGGGACTCCACCAAACTATCCTCAATATGAGGCCTAAGTCCCACCAAATAGAGGATGGCAAAAATGTACAACGAATAGAACCATCAGAAAGCAAATAGCGCTTACGAATAATCTGGAAAACCACTGAATCGGACGTCATAATTTTCCATCCCAATTTTGTCAAAAAAGCACTATTGGCCACGATGATAGACCGAACGCCAAGGCCGCCTTATGTCCTAGGTGTACAACAACGAGCCCAGTTGACCACCACAGAACCTTTGGAGCTAACAACACCAGTCCAAATAAAATTATGCATTGTTTTCTCCATTTTCTTAAGCATAGATATCGGCCACTTGTAAATCATCATAGGATGGACAAAAGAACTAGTAATAACAGAGTTAACCAAGCAGACCCTTCCAGCAATGGAAAGAGATGTCCTTTTCCACCTTCGAAACTTCAAAATAATTTTATCGAAGAGAGGCTGTAAAACAGCAGGCGTAGGATCACTTTTAAAGATTGGGGCGCCTAAATAAATGTAGAAAGGCCCCTGGCTGAATACCCATAGTGACTCCGAACATAATTAGAAATCCGACTGCCAAAAAAAACCTTCGACTTACTAGGATTGAATACCTGACCCAAAATATTCGCATAGTCTGTTAAAATCTGGAGAATATGACGCACCTTAGAAGAAGAGGCCGCACACATGATAACAATGTCATCCGCATAAAGAACCGAAGAAAGGAAGACAATATGCCGCGGAGCAATAAACGACGTAATCCAATTATTTGAAACCGCTGTCTCAAGACATTTACCCAGATGTTCCTCCGCAATGCAAAATAGCAGAGGAGACAAATGGTCATCCTGTCTTACACCCCTAGAGCAAGGAAAGTAACCTACCGACGAACCATTTAATAAGATAGAAATCTGAGCAGACTGCAGAATAACCTCAATCCAATAAATGGAAATATCAGAAAAGCCAAACTGACGAAGAACATGAAGCAAGAAACCCCAATTCAACAAGCTTTATGAATATATATATCTTCATTATCATGTTACCGTCAAGACGAGTTTGAAGAATATTGAAACCCTCAAAAACCAAAGCAATACAGTCGGGAATCTGCCGACTCGGAATAAAACCAAATTGCGTAGGAGACAGATAAGATGTAATGGTCGACCCCAACCGAGAAGCCAATATCTTAGTAATGACCAAGGTTAAAAATAAAGCGCTAGGCGCTAGCGGGCGCTTAAGAAAAGCCCAAGTTTTTCTTATTTTTTTATTTTTTTGTATTTTGGCGATTTTTCCCGATTTTTGGCGATTTATTCTGAGACGCTGAACCGATTTTTTCCCGATTTTTTCCGATTTTTGCGCTGGCGCCCGCCTAGTCAGCCGCTAGCCCGCTGGCGGGCGCTATTTTGCCCCAGACGATTTTTTGGCGATTTTCGGAAAATCGGGTCGGCCTATTTTCAACATTTAAAAAGGAAATTACTCATGACTATCGAGGAAATTATCGACGATGTACTATTTTCACATTTAGGTGGATGCAACAGACACTGCATTACACACACCGCTAGTCATTCCGTGCGCATCATCGGGGATCTGGAGCACAATGACTAACAAATAGTCACGTAAAGATTTATATTCATACTAAGTAATTTTAACTACATAATCAAATATATTAATTCATAATTGAATTTATCTCATTTAATTTTTTGAGCCATATGACATTAACTCAGCATATATAATGGTGTTGGGACCACAATGTATTTCAGAGTTGTAGAAGTCTCAGTGCCCATTGATAAATTACGCTATCGTGGAATTTCACCATCCACAGCGAGTGCTAAGACAGTTTGGCCTTAGACATCATATTCCTAATGTGCCATCAGAATCACACACATCACTCCATGGTATTACTCGCAAAGGCGGCCGGATGGGATTGGCTACAGGTTCATGCTATTAGGGTTTAGTATTGGGCGATGGCACACCAGTCCATTGTTGGAGGTGACGCAATAGGTCATGGTAGGAGCACAATTCGTGGATATTAGACATGGTACAGTCGTATTACACGATGATTAATAAGTCCACAGAACATGCACATGACAGTAGGTATCAGCCAGACGACACTGCAACTCGGGATGCCATGGTAATTTACCTATAAATTTACTATTGTGCACATTTAAATTATATCATTATGTATATATTTTTGATATTTGTATGTTACAGAGTACTCTACTCGATCGACTGTGGATTAATGTTCGGGATGTCAGTGCTTCTGACCCGTAGTCTGTTGATCACCTGAGATGTGACTTTATTGAGGAGATGACTAGTGTGCGGCGTCTCATATGGATACCTCCACCAGAGCCGTTTCCACAGATAGCTGATCCGTCACAGGAGCATGATCGGGCACGCAGCACACGGACGCCCACTACTGCGCCATAGACACCTCACACATATGCGCTTCCATCGATATGTCTTTGTCCATCTGGATATGCGGCAGGTCCCTCCACTTCGCATCATACACCATATATGCCACAACCTATGGATTATGATCAGTTCATAACACCCCAGTTCACATCATTTACTGATCTGATCAACATGGATGCGGAAATAGCAAGTCCATCTGCATATGCACGTCCACGTTTTCAGCATTTGCCTGTACCATTTTCTAGTGGATTTCAGGGGAGTTATATGGACATGGATCCGAGTCCGTCTACTTTCGACCAACATGATATTTAATTTTGGATGTAAATATTAATAATTATATTTGGATTAATTTGTGTATTAATTAGTTAGTTATAAACATAGTTAAATCATCAAAATAAATTAACTTAATTTTCTTAAATTAAGAAATACTAATTCAGAAAAAAAAAAAAAAAAAAACCGTTGGCTGGCATACAAGGTGTGTGCGCCAGCCTTTTCAGAAAAAAAATAATATTAAAAACCGTTAGCTGGCGCACAAGCAATATTCGCCAGCCTATTCAGCAAAAAAAAAATTAAAAAACCTTGGCTAACGCACAAGGTGTGTGCGCCAACCACTGTAGGGGCACAAGCATTGTGCGCCAATAAGTAAAAAGCCAACCCCCTTCATTTTCACCATATTTTCACAATTTCATTCCAATTTTGCAATATTTAAGCAATTTGCCCCAAATTTCACATCCTTTTTTGACAAACTATGCAACTCATGTACCATGTAAATCAAGTTTGTAATCCACAATGCCAAAATTGGATGACAATTCGCTGACAGGGGAAAAGAGATCGACCATGCATTTTCTACTCATAAACGAATATTAATTGTCTAATAAAAAATAATATTAACAAAAAAAATAACCTAGTTGAATTCCATCGAAATAGAGCCATTCTCCTGCACCTCCTTCGATGAGTATGTAAACTTCGGACAGCTATCTCATATTCCTTTGCCAAGATATTAGTATAACCGTCGATCAGCCTTCATTTTTCCCGATCAAACGAGAATTCTATTTACGGAAAGAATATGAACAGAAGCTACCTGTGGTAAAAAAGAAAGACTGCAATTCTAATAGCATTGCATTTTCTCTGAAGAGAACGGACATACTAAAGTTGGGCATAAAGCAGCTCATTCCACGTATCGGGAATACCAGGAAGACACCAATGCAAGCAGTCGTTTATACCGTCCGATGCTTTTATACTGTACCGCGATATGTGACCCTCGTCCCTCAATTCAGAAAGAGCCGTTATATCCAAAATCTTCACCTTCGTGCCCCTAACAGCACCCTCGACAACAGGGTCGCTCGATTCGTCCTGAAAAACTTCGCTCCCCTTAGACAACGGAGATACATTATCGCAGCTGCCCCCCGTGTTCCAATCTCCATTCAAAAAATGTCGTGGTGATATTGTTCGATGAAAAACTTTGAGATGTGGGTGCAAAGAAATTTGCGAATCGAGCCATCTGGCAATGCTATATAGCGTGTAGTTCTTAGCATTTCCCATTTCGGCTAGCTTTCGATCAGTGACTGGTTTTCCATTCGCGTACATCACCCATCGGTTCGCTCTGAGCTTCCCTCTGTTCCAATGATGACCCGTGTTAAGAATCACGATGTCGAATTGAGGGAGAAATCGTTTCAAGAAAGCTGGCGGGCGATCTAAATGCATGGCGTATTCAGTGGTGGGGTCCGTGATATTGATCGGCTCGATGCCACAAAGACTGGCCGACCAGTAATATAAAATAGTGGTGTTGGTGTCGGGAAACCGATATGCCCATCCATCGGGACGAATGGCGCCTCGTGGTTTGGTAAGGCCGTATTTCTTTTCCATATTCTCGACTTCTGGCTTGTCCTCGCCACCGGAGACCATGCACATGAGAGATTGGAATTGTTGTCTACCGAGTGAATCTCCTATAAATGCAATAGTCTTGTCCTGCATTCTGAAATGTACAGATGTTAAGGGCACGGGCACAGAATTCAAATGCCAATTTTATATCTATAATATAATTTGTAAAAACAATCTGAAAATGAGAACATGTTTGTAATATTTTCTAGGGATAATTACAGAAACTACCATGAGGTTTGGGTTAATTACAAAAAATCTCAGATATGTTTGAAAGTTACAAAAAAAGAAAAAAAAACTTGAGGTTTGATTTTGTGTTAGATATAAGAGGTAATTGTAATATTTTTCCAAATGTAAGCCAGGTGTTTGAAATGTTTTTGCTTATGAAAGGGGTAAAGTGTAATACAGAATCAAACCTCAAGGAATTTATTGTAATTTTCAGAAACCTCTGGGTTTTTTTTTGTAATTAACCCAAACCTCGGGTAGATTTTGTAAACACTCTTTCTACTAACATATGTTTCTTTCTGCTGCATTATTAAATTTCCTATTTCTATTAGATTGCACTCATGGAAAAAGATGGATGAATAGGATAGTTAAATGAAAGAAGATTTATTGAGGGGACGAAATATATGTTTTAATAAATCGCAACTTAGAATAACTTCCAAGGTGGACAAATATTTGATTGAAGAAAAACATAGATGAGGTACTTGCATTTATATTGCAATTTTAACAGGTTGAAATGATTGGTAGAAAAAACTGAGAGTATATGCAGCGCTAAATCTGGCAAAATGTGAAAGGATTGAAAATGGCAGAAAGGAGGCACATATACCTTCTCAAAAATTTTGCACCTTGAAACTCAGGCATCTCACAATTGTTTGGTTGCCAACGATAACTTTCATAAGAAAAATCAGTGCGCTGGGTAAGTCTACATGCCCACATATCAGATA
This sequence comes from Rehmannia glutinosa, assembly GCA_016081115.2. Taxonomy (NCBI): domain Eukaryota; kingdom Viridiplantae; phylum Streptophyta; class Magnoliopsida; order Lamiales; family Orobanchaceae; genus Rehmannia; species Rehmannia glutinosa. The sequence continues at coordinate 255 of JABTTQ020002192.1, read as the reverse complement.
ACCACTGCTTACATCCAAACCCAGAATACAATGGTCTTCGACTGTCTGCAATCCATCTTCCTTTAGCATAATTACAAGCTGTTGAGAAATATAGAAGATGTTATCACAATATACTTGAACCCGCAATATATATGAAGTTTTAATGGAGTTCATTGACAAGAGAGATGCCAAAGAAACAAATGTACAAAACCATAGTGACAGTGTATGGTATTGTAGAAGAGAATAAATCTACAGAGTTAGACCTGTAAATATGAA
>JABTTQ020002191.1:0-50000 GCA_016081115.2 Rehmannia glutinosa | reverse complement strand
AAGTGTCAGGTTCCAGCATGCCAACATGCACGATCTCAAGTGGAATTATAATTAGGAGGACCAACTCTTTAGGCTTCTCCGAGATTTCACACAGATCAAAGTCAAGGCATAATTACCACTCCTAACAAAGTAATCCACAGGCTTCTCACAAGGATTGGAATGGAATTCATTAGTAAAACAGCTATTTCCCAACACCAAATACTGAGGAATGAGAGGCGCAAATGTTGTTTTCTTATCCTTCTAAATATTGTTAGTTTAAAGCACTATGTTTTAGAATTGATACCACCACCTTTGGCAGAGAGCTTGAGGCCAATTTTATCCTAGATGCATTACATAAAGAAGAAACAAAACACAAATAACCATTTTGAGAATCAGATAAGAGTTTAAAGTAGTGTCTCTGACCTAGCAGAACACAAAAGCAAAAAATAGACTTTCCTACCATACCAATCCCATAGGGAGGGGTCATGCCCAGTTATCGTTTCAAAAACTTCAGTGATTGTTAACCTAGTGTAATAATGCTTCAGTTACTAGAAAACAAAAAAACTTTTCTCCCAACGGAAACCAATTCTTAATTCCAGACAGTCTTCCAGTAAAGCAAGGGATTCATATATCATGCAGTTGCATTAGAGAGAGAATACTTTTTTATTTCAGCTTGCTCGTTGTAAAAATGACAATTCATGTCAAAAAGTAGGATATCATCTTTAATAGTCATATACTAATAACCAATATTCATAAAAAGGGATATCTTGGCCTTACCCATTCAGAAAGCAGTAAAAATGAGGACTGAGAAGATAAAGATTTTGATGGACGGTGTAGATTACTAAAACAGCAGCATACCTTGCTTCTCCAAGGAAGAAGCTGAAGCCATGTTCTCTTCTTTTCCTTCAGTATAAAGCATGTTGGACCTGTCCCTAGTACTGTCAGAATGTTTCACATTCTTGTCATCTTCTTTATCTCCTGGCAGTTGAGAAACTGAATCTTCCTCTGTCAGCTGTTCCCTGGGATTTGATAACACTGAAGAATCGGCAGGGTCATCCATGAAAAAATCTGTAATAAAAACAGACTTCAAGTGAGTGCCCTATGCCCTAGACTATTCAAATTACTTCAAAATCTATAAACCTTTAACATATGACATGTAGAAATCCAAATTACAAAGAACAAGAAAAAGTGCTGATTCTGGAACTTAAATAATGTAATTGGAGAAACCAATACTTTTCAAAGCTTGAACAATCAAATTGACGAATTACTACTCCATATGTCGAAGCTTGAACCAAGATCACGATTTTTTACTTAGTACAAAAACCAATACTCCTAGTAACATGTAAATCTTATTTATTCTATCTACTGTAGTTAAACTTCAAGACTATGTTCATGCTGTTTTCAAGTTTCATAGGTATGCCTTTGAAAAAATTGCAACACGAAAATACAATTACTGGTCATGTAGGATTTCTTATAGTATAATTTAAATTTTCTTTTTTTTTTGGAAGGATAGTAAAATTAATTTTATATTAGAAAGAGAGATAAGACAAATCAAGATTGTTATTGGGAGATATAATTTCTAATAGGAAACACTTCTTATTTTTTCTAAAACATAGCAAATTAGTTTTATCATTTTCCATATATCTACTATTGGAAGACAAAAACTGTTCTTTTGAAAGAACACTCGCATTTTTTCAATTTAAGACAAAAATGATAATTAGCAGTACTAATAAATAAAATCTCTTCTAAAAAATAAATAAATAAATAAAATCTGTAATATTTTGCATCCCGTCCTCATTTTATTAGATGATCAATTAAAGGGACAAAGAGGAAAATTGTCCTTTAATTATTAGATTTCAAAAATACAAATCTTTAAGCTTCAATAAGTAATGTTAATTTTGTGAACCATCACATCAAACTAACAAAGTTCCTTGCTTAATTTGGATGTATATTCTGTACCCCTATGTGATGGAGATATGATATTGAGATTGTCTTTTAGGGATTTAGAATATCTTATATTTTAGGTAGAGATTTGTGTGTTTAGAACTCTTTTATTTTAGTTTATCTTCTAACCTGTCCTAGTTAAGTAAGGAGTTTTATTATGATAGGAGTTTAATCATATAAATACTTGTTTTGTTATTATTTTTAGGTGGTTGAGTATTATTAGTTTTGAGATTATTCTCTTTTCAAAAGCTTATTTACGTTAGTAACGTATTTAAGATTACTTTGTGTGTGTTCTTTATTCTTGTTATTGATTTGACAAAGTGGAAATGGTTTTCTAGAGCTCAATTTGGATTATTCTATTTTTGATCCAGTTCAAATATATTTTGATATTCACCTTGTTTTTCCATCTCGTCCTCCCCAAGCCCCTACATGGTTTGACAATTTTTCTAGTGACGGCCTCCCTTCCGATTCGAGGACGAATCGTCTCGACCCCGAAGGAAATGATGGAGATATGATATCGAGATTATCTTTTAGGATTTTAGAATATCTTATATTTTAGGTAGTGATTTGTGTGTTTAGATTTCTTTTATTTTAGTTTTATCTTCTAATTTGTCCTAGTTAAGTTAAGAGCTTTATTATGATAGGAGTTTAATCTTATAAATACTTGTTTTGTTATGATTTTTAGGCGGTTGAATATTATTAATTTTGAGATTACTCTCTTTCCAAAGCTTATTTATAACGTATTTAAGATTACTTTGTGTATGTTCTTTGTTCTTGTTAAACATGATTTGTTTAACATGATTTGTTTTGCTCCCACTTTTCAAATTGAAGACACAAAACTTTACCTTAAAAGAATAAATGGATATAACTTTTAAAATTAGATAGCATAGAAGTTTAAATTACTTGTACAACTAAATGATAGGTATATTCACTTGGAAGGTAAATGTCTTTGTATGTCTTAAATAATTAAACAGATTAAAATAGTGGGTTTCTGAGAGTTTTTAAAACTTGGGGATGAGTTTAGAATTACACATAACTCAGAGAGGCAAAAAATTCTCACCTCATTATGATTTTGACATTTAAAAGTATCTCCGTATCAAACCAACCTGGTGGTAGAATTTTCTTCACAGTTTTCTTGGAAGGCAATAAGCAACTCAAGAGCTAAAACCAAAAGTTCATTATTCTAGCAACTTTGCTTTTCCTACAACCTGGTTAAAACCCAATAGCAATATAGACTTTCATCTTAAGCTTGTCATGATGACATGAATTAGTTTGTATTACCATTGGCGAACCTATTATAAAGCAACACTACAACAGAATATAAAATGCCAAGATAAAATTACACCTACCTGGTGTATGCATTATGAACTGCTCTTGTGCGGATAATAGGCTGATGAGGAGTGGGTTATTCTCCCAAGTCCAAAATAATATGGTGGTGAAAACAAGAGCAGCCACCGTAAAAAGAAGACTGTCGTCCCCAAATTCTATTAGATTGTCCACCCTTCATCTCTTTATGCACACTCATGAGGACCAGATACTCAAGAGCCAAGCCTCAGTGGCAGCTTTCTGTAAGGAACTCAAACATATGTAGACTGCCACTGGTTGTTCACAAGGTTTTCATGCAACGACTGTTGGATTCTCTTTTATTGGAAAGCCTAATACTGAAAAGCACAAATGGATCAATACGATTTCAAGCACAATACTATTTAAATGGGACGTGTACAACGTTCAAAACAACAGGACGGTGAATATGAAAAACATAAGAAAGTCTCAAAACTATGTGATTTAATCTACATAAGGCAGTCTGTAGAACTTTTTGATCCATTCTAATTAATGCAATTGTTTTAGACAAATATCCATTATATAGCAATGGGAAATAAGAATAAATCGTGATCCTGCATGTGGATAGAACTTATAGATAAAAACATCAACAGTACCCCAATCAATTTAAACCCAAAAATCCAAATGTCAACTTCGAAAGAAAGGTATCAAGTCTCAATCATTTAAGCTACATTAATAATGTCACATTTAAGGAGTCAATTGTGCACTGTCGAATGAAGTTCCGGTCAAACTGGACCAAGCTCTTTACTTTTCTTTTTCTCTTTTAACCCCAAAAATATACATTATTCTTACATCAATATAAGAAATCCCATCTTCTTGCTATCATATTCTACGTTTCTTCTCCTCCACCATTAAAGAAAAAAAGAAAAAAAAAGATGGAGCATCAATTTATGACTAATGGGGAAAATATTCATAAGTGAATGTCGGTGCCTTAAAACCATAATCACTACTGGCAAATATCTCTTCACATTTTCGAGCCACATCGTAAGCAATAACAGGTGAAAATAATAGCAATGCTTAAATCCCAAAACAAATAACGAGCCCATTACAAGATGCAACCTTCTAAACCATAAATGGGAATAAAATCAAGCATGGGATATTGAAAATGACAGCAGCCCTTCATCGCGTATAGTTAGAAAAAGTACGAATTAAATATATATTCACCTGGTTTGCTCAATGCAGGCAGATCTGTCAAAATCCTATACAATTCTGTTGGGTTCCCTGAGAAAGTTGATAGATCCAAATACGTATATATGCACATGGGTCTGCGGAAATTTGGGTTTGGTTGCGTGAGGGGTCGGGGCATTTTCCTATTCGGAAATTCTTCATTACCTGTGGTAGCGTCCACTGCAAGATCAGTGGAGAAGAGACGACAGCCAATTATAGTTCGAAAGGTGTGTATTGCCTAGGGCTCTTAATTCTTATGGTTATATTTTCATTGAGATTTTTCATTTCCACTATTCCATTGAGATTTTTGGATAATATTAATCCTTGTGTGAAAAATAAGAATATGTTTGATCGAAATTCAAATATTGAAAACATATAAGTTTAGAAATGAGTTGATGTTTGTTAAATATTTTAATGATAAAATTCGTGCACAAAAATACATGATAGAAGTAAAAATATATGTTAGGTGGTGTTTCTAAACTATATTTTTTTCATATATTTATGAGTTGTATTAATTGGGAATGTATAGAGATGGCAATGTAATAGTATGGATATGATTGAATATCAATATAGGAAAATAGGTTTGAAAATTGTATAAAATAAGTAACTAGTGGTTTTTAAGAGAGAATATAGTAGATGTAATATACCAGTCCGCCTTCCAATTCGACGATTATCCCACAAACCAATACGAGTTTTTCCAGTGTGCTTTGTGCTCACTCACACGTACCCTGGGAGCAACTTCCCAGATCGTCACCCATCATATAATTGTTTCGAGCCAAACACACTTAACTTTGGAGTTTTTATATGATGAGCACCAGAAAATAAGATGCATCTTGTTGATATGAGTAATACCTATCAAATCTTTTTAAACACTCATCAACTGTATAGTCTCATACCTACAAAGTCTGAGAATCTCCTCTTATTCGGGTGTGGAATCGGTTCATTCATGTTCCCCTCCTCCTAGAAGCATGCCAGGAGTCGTTCCTTGTATGTGCCTTCTTACAACGACGATCATTTCCCGCCCTCTTCAGCCCCGTGTGTCACATGCCCACCAGCTTCCGCTTGGTTCGTCCCCGAACCACACTGTATCAGGAGTAATTCCATTTGTAAATGCCACCTTCCAATTCGACGATTGTCCCCATAAACCAACATGAACATTTCCAGTGCGATTTGTCCTCACTCACGCGCACCCTGGGAGCAGCTTCCTAAGGGTCACCCATCATGTAATTGCTCTGGGCCAAGCTCGCTTCACTTTGGAGTTTTTATATGATGAGCACTAGAAAAGAAGATGCATCTTGTTGGTATGGGTAGTACCTATCAAATCTTTTTAAGCATTCATCAACTGTATAGTCTCATACCTATGCAGTCTTTGAATATCCTCTTATTCGGGTGTGGGATCGGTTCATTCATGTTATCCTCCGCCTAAAAGCATGTCAGGAGTCGCTCCTTATCCGTGTCTTCTTGCACCGCCGATCACTCCCCGCCCTCTTCAGCCCCGGGTGTCACATGTAAGTGAAAATAACTCAAACAAACATATTTCTAAAATGTATAAATAGTATAAATTGAAAACAAGTGTTTGAAAATGGGAGCATACGAACCTTTAATCTTTATAATAATATAATTGGATATTCTAAAGAGAACTTTTAAATGAATAATTTACGTAGTTTATTGTCTTCTCATTGCTCATCTTTTGAATTTTTTCTGCAATTTAACATTGTATACCATATACTTTTGACTATTGTAAATTAACAAGAATGGGTTTCTAAATGGTGATATTTGATAAAAAGACGCGTTTGGATTCCATAAATTATTAATTTAAAATATTCGTACATAAATTAATATTTGGAATTATATTTGTTGTGTTGTAAGCCGCAGAATTTCTCGGATGTGCACTGGATAAACCTTAGGGTGCATTTGGATGGGGGGATTTGGGAGGGGATTTGGATGAGAGATTTGAAATCTTAGCTAAATCTACACCCTTGTTTGACATATAAATCCAAATCAATGGATTTCAAATCCATCTATGAGTTTTAGTTCATTTTCAAAAGATTTTAAATTCATCCCAAAACTAGTCATTTGAATTACATTTTTTTTTCTTTATGCTGACACTGCAAACACACACAACACAGTCTACACACATTGCACACATTTACACACACAACACACACTGCACATATCTACACATTTATTAAATGTCAATTAAGAAATTGAATAAAACCTTTAAATTATTTGATCAAAATTTTATGATGGATTTGAAATTTCTACACAAATCCACATCATCCAAATAATCGATGGATTTCAAATTCAAGGTATTTGAAATTCATTCATTTTTAAATACATTGGATTTGAAATCTCTCCATCCAAATGAACCTTAGTCATTATCTTTTGGTGCGGGTTAGGTAAATATGGAACCCGCATCCACTACCCTTCCGGTATGCACTTGATAAACCTTAGTCACTACTCTTCGGATGTGGATTGGGTAAACCCTCGGGTTTGACACAATAGCCTGAAAACCTGGCCAACTAGGTAAACTTCACTGAGCAGATATGTGCGACAGGCTCGCTCAAGTAGTGTAGATGTGAGAATTTGAACTTGAGACCTCTGGTCTCAAAAACTCCATAATACTCCACTAAATCACCCGATGAAGACCATCAATTGAGATCTACTTTCATTGCTCGAACTTTGAGTATTAATAATATCAGTGTGGTCGACTTTACTATAGTTATGACTTTTTCAAATATTGGTTTTTGCATCAATAAAATGTAAGAATATTTCTATTTTAGAATTTCAATCAGATATATGATGTTAAGAGTTCGAAGTACCAAAATGGACTTTTAGCACGGGACAGTACTCCAGTCATGATTTCAATCACAACTTCACAAGTGATATTGAACGATATATAACATCCACTTTTATGACAAATTTACGTTTTCCATAATGATGAATAATCTAAAACTAACGATCATTATAATTTATAGTGATAGTTACAAAACATTCCTGGGGTTTGGGCTAATTACAAAAAAACCTAAATTTTTTTGGAAATTACAAAAACTCATTGAGATTTGATTTGGTCTTACATTTCTCCCTTCATAAGCAAAAAATATCAAAAATCCCATGATATTTATAAAAATACTACAGTTACTCCCTTAAATTTAACTTATAATCAAACATGATGGTTTTATTTTATAATTTTAAAATATCTCTGATTTTTTTTTATTAGCCCAAACCTTAGGGGTGTTTTTATAATTATCCCTAATTTATAATTAGTGCACTAACGTGAAAAATAGATCCACTAATAGATGCCTTCAAAACAAAAGATCTACTGATAGATAGTATATTGAGATGGTCTTATTGAGACCGTCTCATGAGTTTAAGTCCATGAGATAGATCCTTTACAAAACATAAAGACAAAATCTCCTATCAAATGGTTCAACGGGCCAAAATATGTTAAACGGATCCCAAAATTGACCCGGTGGCATTTTTATTTTATTAACAATACGTTTTGGTAATATTCAGGAGCCGGTATTATTAGCAGCCTATCTGAAAAGTATTAACAATACATTTGAAAGAGTATTAGTACGTAGTTCACTTTAAAGTATTAGTTTTTGTATTATTGGACAGTGACATAAGTATTGCGAGAGCGCCGGAAAGTAATAGTAGTCCATCTGAAAAATATTAATATGTAGTTCACTTGAAAATATTTAATAGTCCCTCTAAAACATATTAGTTTTTTATGTCAAAAGTATTATAGTCCCAATAAAACGTATTAGTAGTTCCCCTGAAATATTAGTTTTCCCCGAAAAGGTTTCAAGTAATTCCCCTAAAAAGTATTAGTTTTTCTACTAAAAAGTATTATTAGTCCCCCTAAAAAATATTAGTAGTACCTAAAATGCTTCAAAGTCGATTTAGTCAAATCAACAAATACTTGGATGGCATGGATAAATGCATTTCTTCAAAAAATAATGGCTAAATCAATTTAAATCGTATTCAAACCAAAATAACAAGTCTATTCTGCCATAACATTTCAATTAATCAACTGCAAGTGATCGTCACTTTGTCTTGGCCCCACCCATTTCCATATGGTTGTGTCTTGCGTCGCGCAATCATAGAGAGAAAATGACTAGAAGGTGAAATGAATTTAGCTCCCTGAATACTCACATGGATGTTGTTGTAATTCAAGCCATGTTGAGAAATTTATATAATAGATTTTGATGATACCATATAAAATTTAAATTAGGAAGTTGGCACTATAAAAGGCTAAGGAATATATCTGAGAAAAACAAGACGAATTACAAGTAATAGACACATACCTGCAAAGAAAGAGCAAACTACTCTCAAGCATTTTATTCAACCCTCAAGCCTAATACTCTAACGAAATCGATCCAACACACTCAGTGAAAGAAAGACAACTTCAAAGTGTTGAAGAGAAAACCTTTGTTTAACATCCAAGGTTGAAGGAAGTGTAGTGAGGTTCCAGTTTGAACTAGAAGCTTTGGACTTGTTGGTGGGCTGCGTGATCAAATCCAAAAGTCTGAAGGAGCTGAAGTAGCAGAATGGCTGTCTTGTGAAGAAGATGAGTCCCAGGAGAAGCCAGCTGTGTGATCAAGGCTGTCTCGGACTACCATCCTTTTGTAACAAGTTAACGTTACTTAGTGGATTACCTCCAGGGGTTGGAAAAGAGTGGATTAGAGGAATTACCCCATCCTCGAACCATTATAAAAATTGTTATGTGTCTTTTATATTCAACACTTTAATTCCTGCATACTTTAAATGTTGTTTGTTATATTTCTTATCTCATAATAATTTAACCTAAAAATAAATGTTGAAAATATATTTTAATCAAAGGGTGAAAGTCTTCCATTGTAAAACCAAGTCCACTGAATTTCTAAAAGGGTTAACTGAATCAGCTGAGCTATCTTATTAACAGCTCAGTCGAGTTTGTTGAGTGACTAACTCTATGGTGAAGGTCAACTAAGCCGTCCATCAAGGACCCAACTGACTTGTGACTTAACTCTGATTTAAAAGGACTAAAATCGAAAATTTGATAAAGTCTATTCAACCCTTCCCCCCTCTAGACTTTACATTATCACCCCCTGGGACCTATAAGTGATATCAGAGCTGTTGGTTCATTGAGCCTTCTGCATTGGTTTACTGAACTAGATCTCAATATTTTTCAAAAGATACAACACTTGTTGTTTTGATCTTTTCTTTCAAAAACAAGTTATTATCATAGGAGCAAATCTAACTCACATTCCTATGTTTACTATTGAAGAATTTGATGATTGGATGATACGCATGGAGGCACATCTTTCAGCTTTACACGATGAAATGTGGTTCGTTATTGAGGATGGGCCATTGCAAATATTGAAAGTAAACACATCTGCAAGAGGTGCTGCACCTAGACCAACCATGGTAGAAAAGCCAAGATGCGAGTGGACTAACGAGGATCGAAAGAGATACAACTTGGATAATGTTGCCAACTATATTATGTATAAAACCCTCAATAAAGCCATGTTCAACAAAGTGAAATCTTGTAAAAATGATAAAGAAATTTGGGAAAAACTGACTTTACTTTGTGAAGGATCTGAACAAATTAAATAAAATAAATTAGCTGTTGATGTATAGAAATTTGAAAATTTTAAAATGCTTGCAGGTGAAACTCTGGATCAGTTGGATGCCAGATTCACAGAGATAACAAACGAGCTCTCAACTCTTGGAAATGAATACACTCAGAAATAAATGTGTATGAAAATATTGAGGTCGCTCCCACCTGAGTGGGAAATGAAGGTGATGGCCTTGAGACACTCCATGGACTTAACAAGAACATCCAACCATGAGCTATTCTCATATTTGAAAGCTTATGAATTCGAGCTCTGATGGAAAGAGCAAGAAGAGACAATTGTACCTACACTCATGGCTGGAGAATCCAAAAGAGCTGACTCCAAGGAAACCATTGACCAAGAGGAGCTTGTCCTGATGGTGAAAAGATTCAACAAGTTCTTTAATAAGAACTATAAAAGAAACAAAGGTGAAACCTCTAGGAGACACTCAACACCTTCCAAGACCAAGGAAGATAGACCACCAAGGAGAGTTTACCATCACAGAGCTGACTACCAGAAAACTGAGAACATGTGATGGAACTGCAGACAACCTGGACATGTTGCGGTTGACTGTCCCTACCCACCAGCCAACAAGTATAGAAATGAGGAGGAAATAAAAGTCTTCAAAGAAAGGAGACAAGAAATGAAGAAATCCATGTTGGCTGCTGAATCTGACACAACCAAGTGCAAAGAACCAGTTGAGTCAGACAACAATGAGGCTGACTACTCTTCATATACTGAAGAAGAGGCTTTGATATGTCACATGGCCAAAGAACATGAAGATGAGGTACACTCTAACTCATCTCATTCTCATTCTGATGATAGTGATAGTGACACAAATACTTCATCACCCACAGATCTTTATGATTCATTAGACAAAATGATGAAAGATTTTGAGCACGTAAAAACCTCACACACTTTTGAATGAGGAAAACAGTCAGCTCAAAAGCCAAAACTCACAGCTGACTAAAGAGCTGAGTACTCAATCACATAGGCTTTCTTGAGAATAATGAGTTGAGGGCTAGTATTCTTGAGGTCGCAGGAAGACTTAGCTTTGAAAAGAAAAGTTGGAAAAAGATTTGAAAAATGTGATTGCATCATTCAGTAAGTCATCTATAACATTGGATGAATTATTTTTGATACAAAAAGAAGTAGGAGATAAGGCAGACTTAGGATTTAATTCCTTTGTTAATGCTCAAACTCCAAAAGTGGTTATGGAAAAATGATCCTCAAGTAATGGGGGAGTCCAAAATCCCAAAGCACCATATGTTGGACCCACACTCACTCACACTCACAATCATGAACATGTTGGCCTGGGATACAAAGGTAAAGGCAAAAAGCCAGCAAAGTATGTTGAAAGGACAACCAAAACTAAATTCAGAAGAGTCCATCAGGAGACTCCAAACAGAAAATATTCTGTGAAATCAAAAAAGAAATACCAAAGCCCCAGAGCTTTCAGCAGAGAAAGCAATATGAAGGGAATGGTAGAAATTATCCTAGACAAGTGATTGGAATAACCAAATGAGATATCAGCCAATTCTAAAAGGATAAAAGCCCAAGTGGCAAAACCTCAGACTCAAAATAGGTCATTCCCAAGGCAAAGAAACCATTATCAGCTCACATATGCACCCAAGAACAATGCTCACTATGCGCAAAAGTTTCATTACTATCCCAAGAAAGCAAATACACATGCACACTCACAGGCATACAGACAAAAGAGACAGCTGTATAAGCCTAAAACTACCAAAAAATGTGCAAACATTCATTATGATTATGGAACTGATAGTGGAAAGCTCTTAGAGTCAGACCATTTGGCTATAAGTTGGTTGGATTACCTTAAAGTGCTAAGCCCTCAGGACCCAGACAAGATTGGGTCCCTAAAAATTGATTTCTTTGATTGCAGGTTCAAGGAACAACTGAGTGCCAATGAACCTGGTACATAGATAATGGTTTTTCCAGACATTTGACAGGCAATAAAAAGAATCTATCAAACTTCAAGGAAACAAGAGGACCAAAAGTCATATTTGGAGGAAATGAAGCTCTAGGAGAGATTAGAAACATTGGATCCATCAAGAAAAATGGACTAGAAATCATAGATGTAGCCTATGTTGAAGGGCTAAATTTCAATCTCCAAGCATCAGCCAACTCTGTGATAAGGGCTTCAATGTGGGATTTAACATGGGAGTATGCCAGATCAAGAATGCTGGATCTAATGAGGTTGTGCTATCAGGATCAAGACACAAAAAACATGTATATAGCGGATTGGTCAACTGCTACACCAAGTACATGTCTGCTAGCAAAGAGTACATCCGAATCAAGTTGGTTGTGGCACAAGAAGCTGAGTCACCTGAATTTCAAGACAATCAATAAGCTTGCAAGGAGTCATCTTGTGGATGGATTGTCAGACTCAGTGTACAAGAAGGAATGCATTTGTGATGCATGCCAGATGGGAAAGCAGATAAAGTGTTCATTCAAGAATAAGCCAAGTCCTTCTTCAGCCAAGATATTACACTTATTGCATATGGATTTTTTAGGTCCTGTTGACGCAGCTAGTATCAGTGGAAAGAAATACACCTTAGTGGTAGTGGATAATTATTCAAGATACACATGGACCATCTTTATGTGTAAAAAAAAAGAAACTTTGCGAAGCAAGCATCTCGGTGATGAGAAGAGTTCAAAATGAGAAGAGCCAAACCATTATCAAGATAAGATCTGATAGAGGAACTGAGTTTGTCAATGGGATCATAACTCAATATTGCACAGAGAATAGTATTGCTTATGAGTTATCAGCTCTAAGAACTCTACAGCAGAATGGGGTGGCTGAAAGAAGGAACAAAACTCTCAAAAAAGCAGCAATGACCATGTTAGTTGTGTAAGTCCAAGTGGCTACGATAATCTAGAGGGGGGTGAATAGATTATGCCCATTTTCTCGATTATGCCCTCTTTTTTGAAACAAACAAGCCAAGACAAGAATGAAAGTGCAGGAAGTAAATAACACGCGTCGATTTATAGAGCTTCACCCCATCTAGGGACTACGTGCTCTACCACCCCAGTATATTCGGGATGAGTTTCGAAAAAGAAAAAGAATTTTATTAATTACCAGCACCAAACTCCTCAACAAGAAGATTACCACAATCTTCTTACACCTATCACCTAGATCATCCAAGTGTGTTCTTACCACAAGAACACTCACAAGGATATCTTGTGTTGAATGATAACCACAAATCCAAGACTACAACTCGATAATGAATAATACAATTTTGAGTGCAAGTGTAATCAAGAATCAAGCCTAGACCTCAAGATGTGAAAGTGTAAGACCTTAGGCTATTACAACAAGAATATTGAAAATAAAAGAACAAGTATTTGCTTGAGTGTATCTTGTTGTGTTGTATATCAATTGGTTGTCTTGTTGCTCCAAAACTTCCTCTATTTATAGGAGATGATTGATCATGGATAGGCTCCTCTTGGGGATTGAAAATCTACAGAAAAATGCAATTAAAACAAGATTATAGCTGTTAGAAATCAACACCACAATTTAAGGAAAAGCTGTCTGCTACACAATGGTTAGAATTTGCTGTCAAAAGGATGGGCAACCGGTCGCACTCTAATACAAAAAGGAAAATAATACAACAAAATTGCACATAGGGACCGGTCCAACAGGGCCTCGACCGGTCGACCTAGGGTCCAACCAGTCGGCCCTACCCTGGATCGGTTGGACATCACTAAAATGTGATACAGAGTGTTTGGCTTTCATTTCTCCTTCTTCAGATACCGGTCGATGCATTGGTCGACCTCAAATATTTTTCAATCTATTTCAGTTTTATTTCTTCAGGCACGGGTTGCCCTCTAGGGCGACTAGTTGAACACGAAACAGAAGTGTTGTCCAATTTTTGTCAAAAATAAACTTCAAGAAATACTCCAAAAAATTAGTAAAAATATTTTATATCGATCGAGAGTATTTGGACAACATTTAGAAACATTGTTTTGGTGTAAAAACAAAATCATCAAAATCATGATAAAAACATTTATCTAACAAGTTGAAGCTAGAAGCCTAAGAGGTTTTGGGCTGAAGCCATTAATACTGCCTGCTACACTCAGAATAGGTGTATGATCAATAGGCAACTGTCCAAAACCTCTTATGAAATCTGGATAGGGAGAAAGCCAAATGTTGGATATTTTCATATTTTTGGATGTGAGTACTTCATTCACAACAATGGCAAGGACAACCTGAAAGCCTTTGATGCTAAAGTTGATGAAGGTATCTTTTTGGGATACTCAGCTGAGAGTAAAGCTTTCATAGTGTTGAATAAGAGGACTATGGTCACAGAAGAGTCTATCCATGTGGTTTTTAATGAACCTAATATTAATGGAGAAGACATTGATGAGTTAGCTGACAAGATGAATCAGCCAACTATTTAGAAGAGTCCATATGTTGAGGCAAATATCAGAAGACTCAACCCAAATGAATATGAGATAGCTGAATCTCAAAGACAACTGGAAGACTTGCGGCTGAATGATGATCAAGAGGAAGTTGTTCAAGACAACTTAGCTGCAAGAAGACTTAATCCAGCAGACCTACTCCAACCAGATGTGAGATGGCTGAGAGACCATCCTCCAGAGCTTGTCATTGGAGATGTTAGAAAAGGAATAAAAACCAGATCCAGAACTCAACATGAAGCTATGTTCACTTGTTTCATTTCTCAAATTGAGCCTAAAGATGTGTCACAAGTATTGGATGACACACATTAGATTTTAGCCATGCAAGAGGAGCTGAATTAGTTTGAAAGGAATAAAGTTTTAGGAATTGGTTCAAAGGCCTAACCACCAAAATGTTATTGGTACTAAGTGGGTATTTAGAAACAAGATGAATGAAGAAGGATATGTAGTAAGAAACAAAGCAAGATTGGTAGCCAAAGTATATTGCCAAGAAAAGGGCATAGATTTTGATGAAACCTTTGCACCTGTTGCAAGATTGGAAATTATAAGGATGTTTCTTGCTTATGCTTCACACAAGAATTTCACAATCTATCAAATGGATGTGAAAAAGTAGTGCACTTTTTAATGGACTTTTAGAAGAAGAAGTCTATGTGGAACAACCTCCAGGTTTTGAGCAGAAAACTATTGGAGATAAAGTCTACAAACTCAAGAAGGCATTGTATGGTTTGAAGCAAGCACCAAGAGCGGTATGACACATTGTCTCAGTTTCTAATAGACAATGGATTCACTAAAATTAAAGTTGATAGAACACTCTTCAGAATTCAAGATGGAGAGAGTATACTCCTTGTTCAAATATATATGGATGACATCAATCTTTGGATCCACAAATAAAGAGCTGTGTGACAAATTCTCAATCCTTATACAAGGGAAGTTTGAGATGAGTATGATGGAAGAGATGACTTTCTTCCTAGGTCTTCAAGTCAAGCAAATGAAGGATGGAACCTCATTAGTCAAACCAAATATACCAGAGATTTGATGAAGAAATTTGGTATGGAAGAGAAGTCATCTGTGAAGATTCCCATGAATACATCAGTCTAGATGGATATAGATGCAGAAGGAAAAGTTGTTGATCAAACAAGATATAGAGCCCTCATTGGATCTTTGCTCTATTTACATCCAGCATGCTAGACATCACCTTTGATGTAGGTGTATGTGCTAGATTTCAATCTGCTCCAAAGGAATGTCATATGACTGCATCCAAGAGAATCCTAAGGTATTTAAAGGGAAGTCAGGAAGTTGATGGTATCCAAAGGAAGAAGAATTCAAGTTAGTTGGCTATTCAGACTCAGACTATACTGGATGTAGAGTTGACAAGAAGAGTACATCTGGTGCCTGTCAAATGCTTGGAAATAGGTTGGTTTCTTGGTTCGGCAAGAAACAAAATTCAATAGCTACATCCATAACTGAAGCAGAGAAGATTGTTGCAGGCAACTGTTGTGCCCAAGTGTTATGGATGAGGCAACAACTGAGAGATTATGACATTCAAGAAATAGAGATTCCAATTATGTTGATAACATAAGTGTCATTGTAATTACTCAGAATATATATATATATATATATATATTATTGATAATTTAAATATAAATGGAGAACTTTTTTTTCCTTTTCCTTTCTTACCTTTCTTACATTCTTGGTCTTTTTATCAATCAATTTCATTCAACAGAAGAACCTCATAATTGATAACACAAATCAAAATTGCAGGACATCTGAAACATAGAAATATTTTAAACCTATACAGATCTAATTGATTCAATAAAATAAAAAATCACAAAAATGCTAAAAAAATCACGAATTTGCATCTGTCACCAATCTTCAGATAATTGGTAATCTAGAAGCTTCTACACAAAATGCCAACAATACAAAAACTAAGAAGTGCCACGACAAATCTTCTTAATGAAATATGTCATATGGGATAAATACCACTTATTAAGAGGAGGAAACTTCACTTATTAAGGGAAACTAGTCTTTTACTCGTGCGACGCACGAGATGTATATCTATAAGACATCTGCTTTGTATTATTACATGTATATTTTTCTAATAGTTATATGAATTTTATCACCTGCATTTCTGGATGGCAATATCCCCGTGAGGAACCATCTTCGTTGGTAACCGAATAGAATGAGAAAGAAAATCCCCGGTTAATCCGAGGATGTGAGCGGTGATGGGGATTCTCCACTTCTCTAAAATCGGGGATGAGACAGAGACAATATTTATATCCCCGCCCCTCCCATTCGAATTAGATAAAATGGGGATTCTCCGTTCCCATACTCATTCCCCGAGTATGTATATTGTATTTATCCATTATTAATATTAATTCTATTTAAATTTTTTTATTTTATTATTTTAAAAGTTAAACCGATAATCTTTACAATTTTACTTGTCCTTATTCTTTATTTACAAATTATGGATTCATGTTATCAGTGTTTTAAAAAAATAGTGATTGCTTTAAGTTTTAAATTTCCAAAGATAATTAAAATATAAAAATAACTAATTTTGATTATAAACAACAAAAAATAAATTATGATAAACTATAAAAATATCTTTAAATCCAAAATATCTGGTTATGTGCGTATGAATTATATGTATTTATAAAACATGTTTATCAATTATCTATAAGAATATGAAAGTTTGAAAAAAGTTTTAACTGCCCAATGTTGATTTTTATTACGCCCCAAATGCTCAATATTTAATAAATTGTATTACAATCAATAATAAAGTCATTTGAAATTCCAGTATTCTTTTGGGTTTAAAAATCTGAATAATTGTCAAAATTATTAAATAAATTAAACAAAAATCATGCTTTATATTAATCAACGCATTTTTAAGGAAAATGAAACTTTTCAAAAAAACAAAAACTAATTTATTTTTATATATACAAATATATCAAACAAATTATCAAACATACAAATTCATATATAATTTGAAATGTACAACTTTGAAACTTGAATATCAAAATACATTATTAATATAAAAAATAATTTCTATTAACATGAAAAGTAAGTTAATATATAAAAAATATTTTTATATATATAAACTACTATTATGATTATAATTTCATATTAAATAAATCTTAATTTTATTCTTGCATAAATATATATAATGTTGTGTATGGATATATGTGATATATAAATTCTGGATACATATTTTGAGATATTTTCTTCAATTAAAATAGAGTCCGTCAAATTTTTGGCCTTTTCTTCATAGCAAAAATATTTTTTAGTCATGTTTTTCGAAAACATGTTTTTTAGTCAATTTTGAGTTCAAATGTCCACTTTAACCTTTTCTTCATTTCTAGAGACCGGTACATAACTCAGTACCGAATTACATAACTTGGTACCAAGTTACATGACTCAATACCGAGACACATAACTCGGTACCAAGTTATGTAATTCGGTACCGAGTTAAGTACCACATCAATTTTTTGAAAAATGACCAAGTACCTCACGAGAGAATACATAAAGAGTATGACCGCCAGTTTTTAGTCAAAATAACTAAAAATATGTTTTTGAAAATACATGGCTATTTTCATTTTCACAAAACGTAAATGGCCAATTTGGCCTATTATCACATTATAAGTACTTTTTAATTGAATTTAATCAATTTAAATATAATTCTATATAATTTTATAATAAATGTGTTAAGCCCAAATAGCAACTACACATATATCATAAATATCCATATAAGATGTCCAAAATCCCGAATGCATTATTTTTAAAGCCCACTACTAATTACAAAATAATAATTAATATTTATTTTATTTATTATGATTTTTTATTTTATATATGCAATATGGATGTCAAACTGAAAATCATAAAAAAATAGTTAATTTGATATATTATACGTCAAAAAAGGATCAAAACGAAAAAATTATTAATTATTTTAAAAAATAAATTGATAAACACAATAATTAATGCAGTACACATACAAATTTGGAAAGCTGATTTTTACATAATTTTTTTTATATCATTTTAAAAATATTATTTAAAGAAAGTTGACTACCAAAAAATAAAATACCAAATGTTTATCACTTCTTATTTTTACATATATCTTTATTACTTTTTATAGTAACTAAAAATGGGCGGGAAAAATTCAACTTACTATTTCCAGCGACTTCTCATTATATATATATATATATAGGGAGGGGATCCTGTGAGACCACCCTCCTAGGTAAGACCATAGGACCAAATCTACACCATCAAAAACATAAATCAATGACCAAGATCTAAATAAATCTATACAGCTTTTCATATGAAAATATACATTGTAGGGGGTAAAATAGGAATCCATCAAATTATATATAGTAACCGATTCCTAAAAAATAGGGACGTGATCTTGTATTGATCACATCCCCATAATCAAGTGATTCACCTTTCCTTTCTCTCACTTCCCATTCGAACCTGCAAATTATTCAAATATGGCAACAGAATCGTGCAACAATTAATGAAAAGTATACAATTATACTAAACTAACTATACATTAAAACATTACTAAGTATACATAAACAATTAACTAAGTACACAATTACACTAAACTACCTGTACATTAAAACATTACTAAGTATACAAAAATATTTAACTAAGTATACAATTACATTGAACTAACTATACAATATAATATTACTAAGTATACAGAAAAATTTAACTAAGTATACAATTACACTGAACTAAATACACAAATCCACTGAATTACTTATATAACTAAGTATACAATTTCATTGAACTAAGTATACAAATCCACCACAGAACTAAGTATACAAATTCACTAAACTACTTATATAACTAAACTACGATTCCATCAAACCAAGTATACAAATCCACTTGAACTAAATATACCATAAAACATGACTAAGTATACAAGTCCACTGAACTAAGTATACAATAAAACGACTGTTCACAAATATGGCGGAAAGAAGTATCAATTTTAAAAAAAAAACGCTTGAAGTTGATTATTTTTCCTCCCTAAAAACCGGGTAACTGAAAAGGTAGGATTATGTTTCCTTAAAAATAGCTAATAACTTTCCAATTAACAAAACTGATTAAATATAAAAGTACAATTATATCATTATAAGCCTAAATTAACTAATATGATCTACACCATCCAAAATTTTAAATCAAGAGTCCATAAGTGCTCTTATGGACTAACCTAAAGGGATTGGTCTCATTTGAACCAATCCCTATATATATATATATATATATATATGAACTCTCAAATTAATCCAATGGGGGAGACTCGATAACTACATTAATAGAAGAGAGACAAATAACTAAATGCAAAAAAAAAAGAAAAACGATATTTTACTTCCCCCATTCTCCCATGATAGAAGTTGAGGAAAGAAGAGAAGAGAAAGTGTGAAGCCCCCGATTTTTCAAGTGTGTATTTATTTCACGTATCGTCTATGTACTATTTTGACTATTTTACCGCATCACTTTGACGGGTAAATATTAATAATATATATTTTGCATTTAATTTTATTTTATTTATTTTTTGTGATCATGATCATTTATTAATTCTATTTCACATTAATGATCACTTGATTGATCATTGTTATTATTTGTGCATTTATTAGTCACATTAGAATTTTAAGAGACTATTTATTTTAGAGACTTATACCTTATAGAATTAATAATTTGATTTAGAATAAGTGATCATGAGACTTATAAGTAATCAAGGAAATCACTATTTATTTTGGATATTGATATTATTCATCTATTATCATCAAATTTGGGAAAAAAAAATATATGGATACCACAAATACCCCCTTAGTGGACGGCCAACATGGGTATTTTGGTGTATAAATACCATCCAACTCTTGTACACATACACCTTAGGTATTCATCTTGTGTATAATTACACCATTAATACAAACCTTATACACATTATCTTATACCTCAATTTTATATCATTAAATTCCCCAACATATTCTATTCTTCCCAACATTCTTCTTATTCCTATCAAATTCCATTCAAACTCATCCTTTGCCCATACTTTGACTAGTCTAATTATCTCAATGCAAGAGACAATTTAAAAAACTTGACACAAAACAAAAATTCCTCTCCCTCTCTCTCATGATGGATGACCATTAGGCCATTTTTACACAAAAATCTTTCAAAAATTCACCAACACATTCATCTCTTCAAGCAAAATTCTCTCCCTTCTCTCTAAAATCCTCCAACATCTCTCTAAGCATATGTTCATCATCTTCTTCATATCATCAAACACTTAACCAAAAATTCAAGAATCCTCCTTCTACTTCACCAAAATATTCGAACACCCACCCCCACCAAAGGTAAGAAATTTGTTCTTCAATTCATCTTGATATCCTCTAGCTCACCTCTCTTCACTTTCTAATTTAAGTTTGAATTTTGATTTTTGAGGTATACTTAGAAGACTACTTGGAGACATGCAAGCATTGTGATCATCTTAGCAAGACTTTGAAGAAATTGTGAAGAATTGGACTATAAGGTAATATACTGGACTCTAGTGCCTTTTTCTTCCTTCTTTCTATTTTCTCCAAATTTTAACACCATTTTTTCATTTTTGAGAAATAGGGGCTGACCTTAAGTGATTCCTTGAGGGTGATCAAGAGACCATTTTTTTGAAGCTTCTACTTTGTACATTTTGCCTACTACACAAGGTAAGTGTAGTTATACCCTCCTCTTCACCTTCTTCTTTTTCTTCTTGATTTCTACCTCATTTTCTAACTCTTATTTTTTTTTTTTGGTATTTTTGACTTAGGGGTTGTCCTAAGTAAGTTCATATTCAAGTTGTGAAATATAACCTTTTATTTCACAACAATCCAATTTTAAGGTGGGTGGAAAAATCTTTCCAACTTCTAGGTGTTTTTCCTTAAATGCATGTAGTATTTTGTTCTTGAGCACTTGAGATATATATACACACACATATATATATATATATTATGTATTGCATGTTGATTTCATGTATCAAGTTGTAAAAATCCTCAAGTGTTGTTCAAAAATGCTTATTATTGAAATTTAGATGCATGTATGTACACTTTAATATTGTATTTGATGAATTATTGTATGAATTGAACATGCATGTTTATGATCCTTGAAATCCATGTTTGATATAACTTATAACCTGGACAAGTCGAGCATAATGGATTAAACTTGAATTTTTGGACTTAAAATGCAAAAATGGTATGTTGGTGGACTTAATTGCAAGAAAATAAAACTTAAGAGATCCCTCTGTAATTCTCGAATTTTGGGACTGTACTCAGGTTCAAAAATGATGTTTGGACATTTTAATAAAGTTTTAAGAGTTTTGAGATAAATAAAATCAACCCTTAAAAGCCCAATGACTAGATTGTAAATTTTTAAAAGTTTAAGGGCTAAATTGTAATTTACGAAACTGTACCAGACCCCTATTTAAAAATTAAAATATTAACTCTTAAGGTACTGTAAATAACATATTTTAAGAGTATTCCAAAAATCTAAGTGTTTAGAGCTTGGAAAGTAATTTTATAAAAATTAAGGGACCAAATTGTAAAAGATTAAACTTGAGGACCCAAATGAAATTTCCAGGACTTATACAGTCCATGTACCTGGAAATACTAATTTAACTATAACTTAATGATATTTTGAACCCAAGGTTCAAATTTCATAACAATTGGACCACTAAAAGCCTTAAAGGCAATTATTTTAAAATGGGACAAAATGAGATTTTCAAAAGTTAAGGGACCTATACTTATTTCTTTTTAAAACTGTTTTTGTCCCAATATTCCACTGACCTTAGTAACATTTTACAACTAGAATCACATTAAAAGCCCTTCCGATTTGTGAGATCCAATTATTTTAAACTTAGGGCCCGGAATGATAATTTTAACAAATTAAGGGCCAATGTGAGATTTTTATAAAAACTCGACCTCAACACTTTAAAAACCTGAATATCTGAACAATGTTTTAGAGAATTTAGGAACTGGCCTCATAATTTTTCAAGGTCGGGACATTTAATTATTCAATTTTTAACCCCAAAAATATTATTTTTACAAAACGGGGCTAATTGTAAATCTATATATATATAAAAGCAAAATGGTTTCTAAAATTGTTTTCCCGCCTAAATGACAATTTCTAAAAAAAAATTCTGATTTTTTTTTTCGGATTTTGGAATCCAAATTAATATGGTTAACTTTTATTTTTGGTATGTATACTGAAATTAAGGAGAAACCATATAGGGAAGATTAATTTTGGTATCCAATTCAATAATATATCATATTCAATTTAGTTAAATATGGTTTAAATTGACTAAATGAGTATAAAAAAATACCAAAATTAAGGCTAAATCTTGATTGCAATCACAAATAAATGTTGAATCTTTTTCTATAGAACATGATTTAAAATCGGAAATGCTTAAATATCTATATTTATATCTATATATATATATAATAACAAACCCCTTTCTAAATCTGTTTTCCCGCCTAAAAGGACTTGCTAAAAATGAATTATAGTTTTTCATAAATTCTATTTAAAAAATAGAAAAATAATAGTTGTCTACTATAGCCAGTTGTACCAATTAATTCAATGATTATCACGTATCATTAATTTTACCTGCTCACACTTTGGAGTAGTATCAATTTAAATTAGTAAAGGATTCTCAATCCGTAAATGGATCTTGATTTTGAGATTTTTACATCAAATTGTTTGTGATTAATTTTGGATAAATAATCACAAATCTGAATGATTCCATAAATAATCACAAAATCTAGATAATTTAAATTAGTAATAGATTCTGATTCTTAATCCGTAAATTGGGCTTTGAGGTTTTTTACGCCAAAATTTTTGTGATTAGTTTTCAATAAACAATCACAAAATCTGAATGATTTAAATTAATCATGAATTCTTAATCTAAATTGAGCTGATTTTGGGATTTTACATTTCAAAATCATGATAAAAATCTATTAGCAAAATTTTAATTTATATGCTCATTTTCCATTGGCTATAATTATCTTTGACATATATATATGGCGATCTACATCTCTACCGAAAATAACTAAAACATATATTTTATTAAGAATATTGCCAAAACTAATCAAATCATGTTTTCATGTTAAATATTAAAAAATATAAGACCAGTTGTTGATTCTGGCATTTGTCATTCAGATTTTGTGTTTATTTTTCGAAATATAATCGTAAAAAATTTGGCACAAAAATCAAACAAAATTTGGTATCCTAATTCATAAAAACGTGTGTAAAAAATATTTCATTTCCAATAAATATCTAATCACAATTTAATTATTCTAATATATATATATATATATATATATATATAGCTACTACACATGTCTTTTGTTCGTCAATTTGATTATAATTAATTCGAACACATCTTTTATTTTTGGATTAATATTCTGGCTAATGAGAGTTTCCAAAATAATTACAAAATATATTTGAGGAAATAAATAATTGAAACATAACAATATTATATAATGTATCAAACTATAACGAATCGGATATGTATAATTCAATGTGCATAATTAGTTATAGACAATAAATATAATAGAAAGTGTAGACACATTTATTGGGATCCGTTATTGATTTATTTCTTAATCTGTAATGCCTCAATCCCTATAAATATAGAATTGTAGCTACACTTTATTTTTTGTGCATTCAAAACACCAGTACAAAACTTTCATAATTTTTCTTTTGTAATCATAATCAAAAAAAAAAAAAAAATAACAATAGCTCCATTTATTACACACATACATGACATGAACATGAATAAGATGGACTGTCAAACTTAGGCTCTTGCAAATGTAAGAAGAACCATAGCACCGGGACAAGAATCAAGTGTTCTCAAGTGTTAAGTCCACGACCTGTGTGGTAAGAATTTTTTTTTGTCATGATTTTTTTCTACCAGTTTCATGCTTTTTAAATGCAGTAGAAAGGGTGATTATGACAGAAGTACTCCAAACTTTCTGTTTTTTTAATTATAATGTTACTCTTTGTTTGCATGTTGATTATTAGTAATATAATGGAATTTGTGTATATATATACATGCATATATATATATATATATTAAGATCTAAAATAAATTTATATGTGTAATGAGGTCAATTCCATCATTGTTTGCTTTCACAGAGTACAACATTCAAAGGCATATGAAATTTTAAAATTAGAAGAAAAAGATGGAATTAGTGGCTTAACAAACAATTTAAAGTTATACGAACTAGATAGAGATATATTAATATCGTAACATTTTTCAAAAATTTAAAGTGGAATACTGAGTTTTAATTTAATAAAATTTCACCATTTTTAGATCAATGACTATGACAAAGGTATTATCTTTAAAGATTATGATAAGGTATTATCTTTAAAGATTATGATAAGGTATCATCACGAGTTTTAATGTTTGATATTTCTAAAGATAAGTTGTGTAAGCTCATAGTTGTGATACAAAAAATTAGGAGATTTTACCATTTTTTCTTCTATTTGACCAAGAGGTGGACTCATTCTCGTGTGTATGGAAAACAACAATAGGTGAAAAATTACAACATTCAAAAAAATAATTAAATGGTTTTAGTAGTTGGCGATAATAAAGTTACAATAAGGTTGCGGTGAAACTCGCGGTGTTAGCCGCAACTGGATCGGATGAAATTTTTAATAGAGCCATTGATTGTGGATGAAAATAGAAAAATGGGATCCTTTTCCCTCTGATGATATTCTCCCCATATCCACTTTCTTCCTCCTCAGTCTAAAACTTCAAATTGAAGGTGTCGTCCGACAAAGCATCTGTTGAGAAACGCTTTTCAGGTTTTTTTACTTTTGTTTTCAATTTATTTATTTATTCCGTTGATTAGGTACATGCGTCATTATCCTAACTGATTTTATCATGCAACAAGAGATGGTTACACGTGTGCCTATGCTGGGAATAAATGGGAATGGGCTCATTTTTTATTTTTTTTGAATTAATTGGCAGGCCTTTAGATAGAAATATGTGTCATCGGCCAGTATATATAATTAATGGTTCTTGAACAAAATTTCATATTATGGGCCTTTTTTGTTTTTTTGTAGATTAAATCTATGTAATGCCCTTTAGATTTGTATTTGGTTTAAAAAATAAAAAATAAAAATTATTCTTTAAAGTAATATCTATTTACATATTTCAATTTTACGTGTAATCTAAATTAGTAAATCCTAATAATTTATAATATTTTTAATTATTTTTTACAATATTTTCAAAACTGAACAAATTATTTTAGATAATTTATTTTTTTGAAAATAAAAGAAATATTTTGTAAAGTTATATTTGTAAAACATTTTAAAACTCTAAACATTATTGTTTAATTGAGAATAAAAATACTAATATGTGGTAAATTGGTAAATAACATATAAAATTTATATTAATGATTATATGGGCATATTTATTTATATGTTTTAGTTTATCTTATTTAAATTATTAAAATATTACGTGAGAGTAGTTGCGGTGTTTATTCAGGTGTTTTTGCCTATAATATTATTTTAACAATTATAAATCGTATTTAAATTGTATAATATATTATGAAAAAACTTCAAATAGAATTAGAAAATGTACTAAAGTACTAATTATTTTAAAATTTATTTTATTTGAACTAAAAACAAAAATAAAGTATAGCATTAATCCCTATTATGTTGTGAACTTAAGTATAGATATGTATTTGTTTTGTTTTTAGTTGTGTACTAGATGAAAACCCCTGTTCAATGTGTATGGTGTACATATATTAGCCCTTTGTTTTCTAATGAAATTTTACATTGCTTTATCCATTTTACTGTTTTGTTATTCTTCATCTTCATTTCCAATTCTTACAGAGAAATTAAACGTCTCTAAATTGCTAACTACGCACTGGATACAAGAATTGATTTGCACGGCTCATCAAGCAATATTGTTTTGTCATTATCTAACATTCTCTGATCGTTTCGTATGCAATGACTATGAACAAGAACCAAGTACAATCTCTCTCCAATGTCGAGATGCATTTGAAGAATCCAATTTTCAGTCTTGGTCAATTATTTGTTTCGAGAGTCAATAATCATAAGAGTTTGAAAATATTGATTTGTGACTTTGTGGTGACGATGAATAAAAAACAAACAAACGAATAATGTGGTATACAAAGAAGTATTACAAAATTTGTAATTTCTAAAAATTGTGTTTTAGTTTGATTAATTTGCTTGAAATCTATTTTATAGTTTCATATTCCATTCTTACTGTAACGTACTTTTATATTCATACAACAAACACCATATAGTCTCACACAACACATCTCAAATGATTCTAAATAACACAACCCGTGCATTGCAAGCAAATTAACATCTTCCGTGCATCGCACGGGTAAGTACACTAGTTTCTTTTTAATAAGGACCTAACTCAAATTATTTTCTTTTAAGAATAGCCCTGGACCCTCTGACTTATAATAATTATTTAAAATATTTTATTTTCTTAAAATCCCTTAACTTATCGGATCGTCTTGACCGATTAATACGCGATCGCAGGGCGACTTCCTCATCTTACGGTTCCGAACCTATAACGGGACTTATGTCCCCCTAATTTTTTAAGACATCGAAGATTACTTATCCTCTCGATAATTATCTTCATCCAAATTACTCCACCAACTCCTAAATGCCACGCGCGAATTCAAAACTGCTTTCTGAATCGTCCCAAATCAATATACTCATTACTGATTGACATCCTGTACTTGTAATTATTTCCTGCCTGAGTCAACTTGGTGTGTCAAGCTCCTTTGTCTGCATAGTCTATTCTCTAATTCGGAGTACTACTCCTCGGATATCTCTAGAAATCATAGCATTATGGTTGTTCAAATGGTGGTTGAGGGTAGCAAAGCCTCTTTCCATAGTTTCAATCTCAGAACACATAGCCCTGAAGGCTTTTCTGAAGTCTGCTACCTCAGCTGATTGATCTCCTGGCAATATAACGTCGAAGTCGAAACCAAGTGGCACAATCCTTAAGTCAGCTGGAGCTACAAATTCTTCTAGATTTATATTGACTGAGTAATTTGCACGTTCTTCAGCAGTCTCTGTCTTCAGCAGAACCACTTCTACAAACGGAAAAAAATCCAAAAATAAGTCACTGGACTTCAGAACATCTCCCACTCCTCCATCGGAACCTTTCCATTGTACCGCTTGACTTCCTTCACTCTTTTTTACCTTAGTTGTGTCAGCTCACTGGCATCGCAACTGCGTTAGCTTGCGGAGCTGACTGAGTCTCAGTTGTCTTAACAACTTTGTTGGCTTCAATAGATGCTTCCTTTTGAGTTTTCATGGTCTCAGCTGCCTCAACAACATCACAAGCTGGTGATGGCATCATTGGGGGTGGGCCATCAAGCAATTGAAATTTTGATAAGGCAGCTTCCTCACATGCCTTCTTGATTTCTGCTGCTAGTTCCTCTATAGATGGGTCCTCTACAACTTTTTCCTTTGGGGTGGACTCAGCTTCGTTGTCAGTGTCTAGGAATTTGACTAACATATTGTCATCATAGTCATGTAGAGCGCTGATTTCTTCCATTTCTGGGGACTCTGATGCAGTAATAAGAAACTTTCATTTTTCTATTACAACACCCCTGGAAGTCTCAACCTCCTGGGGCCTTCAGTTACCTTAGCAGCAGTCTCAACCACTGCAAGGCCTACATCTATCCCTTCTGCAGACTTAGCTGCATTAGGGTCTTCAGCTATCCTTTCTGCAGACGGAGCTGCATTAGGTCTTGGACATTGGCATCCTTCGAGGTCTCAACCTCTTGGATAGCACTTTCACGACCATCAGTCTCAACTGATTGGGTCTGCTATCTGTCCTTTGCCTCAGCTACTTGAGCAGCTTCCTCGGCCTGCAGTGCAGTTGGAATTTCAGCTGATCAGTGAGAACATCTGGACTTTTCCTTATCTTTAAGAGGAATGCATTTAATTTGTCCAGGCCATGAGACAGTCTTAACCTTCTGAGATTCGTCAATCCCACTCTGCTGTTCCTTTTCAATCTCAAACTTCAACTTAGTGAGGTCTCCCATAGCTTCTTCCAACCAAATTGTGGTGTGCTCAGTTTCTTCCTCAGCTGGCGCACCAGCTGAATCAAGGGCATCGGGGTCACTGGACACATGATACTCGGCTATTCCTTTTGAGTTGTCAGCCGTTTGGGCAGTTGTCTCAACAAATTTCGTAGAGGTAGGCTCAGCTAGGTTGCCCACTTCATCTTTAATCCTAGCTTCATCGCCAATTTCCCTGGGTTGTCCTTCAGAGTGTGCTGGTGAGGTAGAAACATCAATGTTCCTCACCATTTCCAGAATATCAGGGGTAGGAGAGATTTGCATAGATGATGACTCTCCAGGACCCCTGAGCACAGATTGCTCATGCATCTTCTTAGACTCTTGCAAGGCTTGCTTCAGCTCAGCCTTCTCGACTGGATCAACAATATCCAATACTTCCACATCACTATCGCTACTGCGGCTCACAGGTTGTAAAGCACTCTCGGGAGCTTCAGTAAAAAAAGCAAGAGTGAGGTTTTAAGATTCCTCAACTGTCTTGGAATTTTCTATCGCCTTCACCTTCTCCACATTCTTCTTCTCATACATGATGGTGGTGCAAAAATCTGCATCGAGAGCAGAGCGAAGGGCATTGTCCCCCAAAAATCTTAGGAGTTCTTCCTCCTCTTCAATGAACTTGGACTTTGAAATCTAGACCTGGTTGTTCTCAGCTTCCAGGCTTTCCAAATGCGTAGCCTTTCTTCAATATCCGGATAAGCAGGGGACATGACTTGAAGATCGTCATCGTCCTCATGCATAGGCTCTTCAACAACATTTTCTTCCTCAGCAACAATTGCATCGATCTGAGGGGATGTCCCAGCTAACTCTTCCTTTTTAGTCTCAGTTGTGTCTGGTTCAGATGTCTCAGCTGTAAACCGAACAATTGTCTCTTGTTCAGATGTATGTGGTGGAGCAGTTTCTTGATTTTCTTGCTCAGTGTCTTCCACACCTTCTCTATCTTTTGATCTGCTTTTCTTCGACATCAGTCTTTTCCTTCTCAACAGTGGCAGACTCATCTGCTACATCAGCTAAGTCAGACTTGTTCACCAGTCTCCTCCTGGTTTTTCTTTCAAGAGGAACTTCAGCTTCTTCCTCTTGTTCCTCAGCTATGGCAGCAGACTCTGCTACCTTTTGTTTCTTTGCAGCTGGCTTGCGAGGCATATCTAATATCTTTCTTCAGACCACTAGGGATGGAGCAGGAGCTTTCTTCGGTGAGGGGCAGCTATGTCCACCGGACATTCTCAGCTGATTCCCCCTCAGAGGTTACGGACCTCTTTGCATGGGCTTGCCTCTGGGCACCAGAGAGGTTTGCCTTAAACATTTTCTTGTTCGCGTGAAAGGGTTTCCCATTTTGGAGAGGAACACCCTTCTTTTCCATCAAATGACCTAAGATCAAGCCATATCCAAGAGAGCTTGCAAACTTTCCATCTTCACCAACCGACATATTCATAACATTTTGGCATAGTTTGCTGAAAACAAAGTCAGCCCAGTTGACTTCATTTCCTCCATGATGGCTGCCATTACAATCAGCTTAGTCTAAGAGAGTTGATTGAATGAGTCGAACTTCATGTCGATGCACTTAGCTACCACATCCATCTGTTTGTGGTAGTCTTCCTTAATCAACTTCTTCAAAGCAGAGAAGTTTTGTTTTCCAGCAGACTCTGGCTTTGCTATTTTTTCCACGCAGCAACCAAATAAACATCTTTACCAACCAGCTCTTTTAGCCCACTGGTAGGAAGAAAACAGTGTCAGCTAGGTCAGCAGCAATCAACTTGAATTCCTTGATGTTGACAGATGAGCGAATCTCATCATCGTGAAGCTCAATATTCATGTAGTACATGGTGACGTCTTCAAGGTAGGTGTGCAAAAACTCCATAGTTAGTAACTTCATCAGACCAGCCTTCTCAAGTTTCTTAGCGATCTTCTTGGCCAAATCCTTGTCAAGGCACTGTTTGATAAGGCCTTTGAAATCCACATTGGCTCCAGTGTGGATCTTCTCAGCAAGCTTCACATGGTTGTATATTGGTGCCATCTTCAGTCTTGAATTCGAGAAATGAAAGCTAGGGTTTGAACTTTTTTGTAGAGAGAAAAACTTAGATTCTTTTGATAACAAGAGTGTAAGTGTGAGGAGAGAGAAAATCAAATTTCTCTATATATGGGACTTGAAAGGATGATTTTTAGAATTTGAAAAGATTAAAACTGATCAACGATTAAGATCACGTTTGAAAACCGCATTAATTTCCCGCATTAAATGCAACAACATTTATATCCAATCATGGATAAACTGGCACAGGCTTTTACTAACATCATTAATTATCACTGACGTCAAGCCTAAAAACATTCCCGCTCGAGAAAAATGGCCTCATTTTGTCACTTAGCTCATAAATGTTTCATCTTTCTTCATTTATGACTCAACTCTGCTTATCCTCTTCTTATGAATCGACTGAATGATCACTTGGCTGTGCAGCTAACTCGATACAGTTGACTAGCCATATAGGTTGTTTCACTTGGTTGATTAGTAAAAATATTCTAATATGCAGTTCTTTCATCTTCAACTACGCTGAATGAGTCATCTGAGCTTCCTAACACAGCTCAATCAATCCAAGCTCATTCTTAAGCTCTTCAAATCTTGATTCACATAAGGGCTTTGTGAATATATCAGCTAAATGCTTATCAATTGAGATGTATTCCAATGTGATGTCTTTCTTTTCAACATGATCTCTTATAAAATGATATCTAACATCAAATGTTTGACTAGTTTATATTGAGTTTCACCACTAATAAGGAGTGATCATGTAGAGCTCCTTATGGTACACCCTAGTGGACCAAGTTAGTTTTGACTAGTCTTTGGCTAGCTCAAATAGCATCAAGGACGGTGTAGAACACCGTCTGAGTCCGAGCCGGGCCTAGGCCCAAGCACGTCGCACATAGTCGTATTGGGCACTTTAGAGGTACACTTTGCACTTAGAGGCGCACTTGGCACTAGCATATAGTTTTACCTCATCCTTTCTGTCATTTTTCAAAAATTCTGAAACACGTTAAGTTTGCTGTAAGTTCGACTTCTGCAAGTGCTGTTAAGTCTAGCTTGAAAATCATTTTATCTTAGAGACAATTGTCTAGAACTGTCAGCACTTTTGTACGGGGCAATTTTATCTTGCAGATAGAGAATCTAATTCTCACCTCGACTTATAATTTTGTCCCATTATTCAATCTATTTTTCGAGAAAACCAAACACCGCAAACAACAATCGCAAGACAAATTTCTATTTTCTTGAAAAATGGCTAACATCAGTTTCACTCCAATGGTTGCTACTCCCACGTATGGCGAAAAACTGGCGAAGTTCTCCGGTGTTGGCTTCAAAAGATGGCAACAGAAGATGCTATTTTATTTGACCACTTTGGGTCTGTCCCGATTTCTGAAGGAGGACCCCCCGACCGTTGGTGAAAAAGAAACAGACAATCAAATGCGGATTGCTGTGGATGCATGACACAACATCAACTTTCTGTGTTGCAACTATGTTTTGAATAGGCTGGAAGACACCCTCCATAATGTCTATAGCTCATTCAAAATGTCCAAATAGTTGTGGGATTATTTGGAAAAGAAGTACAAAATAGAAGATGCCGGCACAAAGAAATTTATTATCGGCAAATTTCAGGATTTCAAGATGGTTGATACCAAAATGGTAATCAACCAAGTTCAGGATATTCAGATCATACTTCATGAGATATTGTCTAAAATGATGATTCTGAATGAGTCATTTCAAGTGGCTGCACTTATCGAAAAATTGCCGCCATTGTGGAAAGACTTTAAGAACTACCTCAAGCACAAGCGCAAGGAAATGGGGCTTGAGAATTTGATAGTTCGACTTTGGATTGAGGAAAACTATCAAAAATCCGAAGTAAAATCCAGCAAAACTGGAATGGAGGCCAAAGCCAATCTTGCAGAAGCAAGCACTAGCAAGAAACGGAAACAATCCAGAAATGCTAAAGGGATGGCCAAAAAGTTCAAACGGAGTTGCTACAACTGTGGTAAGCAAAATCACATGGCTAAGGATTGCCGACGCCCAAAGAAAGGCAATAAAAATGGCAACCAACAACAAGCCAATGTGACCAAGGACAAGCCTATTTCGATAGACATGTCGGAGCTCAATCTCACCGCCATTATGCTTGAAGCCAATATGGTGGATAACCCAATGAAATGGTGGACAGATATCGGAGTTACTCATCACATTTGTGCCGACAAGGAAATTTTTCCTCATAAACTCCGATAAATGGAAGAAAATTGTTCATTGGGAACTCTTTGACTTCCAACATCATGGGGCTTAGAAAGGTTGTGCTGAAGATGACTTTCGGAAAAGATCTTAGGCTTGTGGATGTGCTGCATGTGTTGGATATCCGCAATAACTTAGTTTCGGGTCCCCTGTTAAGTAAGGGGGATTTTAGACTAGTGTTTGAGTCCGACAAGTTTGTAATGACCAAGAATAGCCAGTTTGTTTGTAAAGGGTACCTTGATAAAGGGCTCTTCAAAATGTCTATAATGAATATTTTTCGCCAAGAGGTGAAGAATAAGAATGTTACTTATGTTTACTTATTGGATTGTTCTAATTAATGGCATGATAGATTAGGAATGTAAAATTCAACAAAATTAAAAAGTTCGTGAATCTGGAATTAATACCAACATTTAAAACCAATTCACAAGACAAATGCGAAGTTTGTGTTGAAGCAAAATTAGCTAAAGCACCATTTCATTCGATAACGAGAAGTACCAAACCACTTGAGTTAATTCATACAGACGTGTGTGATTTAAAATTTGTGCAAACTCGATGTGGGAAAAAGTACTTTATAATGTCATTGGCGATTGCACAAGATATTGTTATGTTTATCTTTCGAAAAGCAAAGATAAAGCTTTAGTAGATTTTAAAACTTATAAGAATGAAGTTGAAAATCAGCTTAATTTGAAAATTAAGATGATTTGCAGTGATAGAGGCGGAGAGTATGTTGCTCCGTTTGAAGAATTCTGCTCAGAAGCGGGTATAATTAATCAAATGACAGCTCCCTACTCACCTCAATCAAATGGTGTTGCAGAACGCAAAAATCGTATGAATGCGATGTTGATAAGTTCTAGCTTACCCCAAAACTTGTGGGGGGGAGTCTATTCTTTCTGCAAACTATATTCTTGATAAGATCCCACACAAAGGCAAAAGCGAAACTCCATATGATTTATGGAAATGACGGAATCATTATATAAATACCTTAAATTGTGGTGGTGTTTGGCTAAAGTTGAAGTACCTAAGCCAAAACAAGTTAGAATATGTCCTAAAACGATTGGTTGCATTTTCATTAGATATGCAAACAATAATACTGTGTATTGCTTTTTAGTGCACAAGTCAGCAATTCCCGATATAAATGATGGAGTGATCATAGAATCAAGATATTGTATTCTTCGAGAATATCTTATCAAAGAAGGAAAGAAGAAAGTTCTAACAAAAGAACTTATGAAACTGCAGGTTTACCTCAAAGTGATGAAGAGAAACCAAGGACGCATTAAAAGGACAAAAGTAGCGAAGTCTTTTGGTCCTGATTTTCTAACTTATATGTTAGAAAACGAATCTAGAACTATTCAAGAAGCTTCGTCTAGTCCAAAATCTCCTCTCTAGAAAGAAGCTATCAACAATGAAATAGATTCCATCTTGCACAATAATACTTGGGAGTTGGTTGATCTCCCTCCGGGATGCAAATCTTTAGGATGTAAATGGATCCTTAAAAGAAAGTACAAAGGAGATGGATTTATAGATAAGTACAAAGCCCGGTTGGTAGCCAAAGGGTTTAAACAAAAGAAAGGATATGACTTTTTCGATAAATATTCTCTTGTTACAATGATCACGTCCATTCGTGTCCTCATTGATATTACAACTTTGCATAACATTGAGATACATCAAATGAATGTGAAGACTGCCTTCTTGAATGGTGATCTTGAAGATAAGATATATATGGAACAACCCGAAGGGTTTGTTGCACCCGGACAAGACAGAAATGTGTGTAAACTTGTTAAGTCACTTTATGGACTAAAACATGCACCTAAGCAATGGCACGAAAGGTGAACACAATTATGTTGTCAAATGGTTTCAAAATCAACGAATGTGACAATTGTGTCTACATTAAAGATACAACTGATGCTTATGTTATCTGCCTTGATGTAGATGATATGTTGATCATAGGTAGTAGTCATGATTTAATCATGAATATTAAGAACGTGTTAAAGAAGAACTTTGACATTAAAGATATGGGATTATCTGATAATATATTAGGGATTAAAATCTCTAGAACTTCAGATGAAATAGTTAAGGTATACCGTGAATAGTGGAACACTTTATACGAGATAGGATATTGTGATGCCAATTGGATATCAGACATAAAAGACTCCAAGGCCACGAGTAGTTATGTATTCACAATAGGTGAATGAACAGTGTCATGGAAATCTTCTAAGAAAACGTGTATAGCTCGATCCACTATGGAATCCGAGTTTATTGCTTTAGATAAAGCTGGAGAAGAAGTTGAATGGCTTAGAAATTTCTTAGAAGATATTCCATGTTAGAATAAACAATGTATGTTGTGTTGATACATTGTGATAGTCAATCAACAATTGGAAGGGCACAAAGTAGTGCGTATAATAATAAATCTAGACATATTCATAGAAGACATAATACCATTAGATAATTGATCTCGAATGGGGTTATTTTGGTTGACTATGTGAAGTCAAAGAAAACCTAGAGGATCCGCTAACTAAAGGTATAAATCGAGATCAAATGTACAAGTTATTAAGGGGAATGGGTTTAAAATCCACAAAATAAGAATGTGCATAGCGATAACCTAACCTTATGAATTGGATATCCCAAGACCTTAGTTTAATGGGACAACTAAGTTCGATGTTCAATTGAAACACTTAGAATCTATTTCAGCTCATTCCCAGAACATGCATCCAAGTGAAAAACCCTGCAGAGTGTGGTGAGGTTAAGCCTGTCTTTTAATGATTCCTATACCTAAAAGGTAGAGTATGGCAGGACACTCTTTATAGGAGATCACTTATGTAAGTGAGAAGTATTAGACGCTTCTACCTGTAACACTTATGAATCTAAGATATAGTCCAGGGCCAAAATAAACACAACGTGAGAACAAAACATGTTAGAACTGTTATTGTGTAACTATTGTTGTCTTGGTTTACACAAAAGAGTGAATAGTTCAAGACATCGTGTCACTAAGCAACTAGTAAATCCGATAGTAATTTACTAAGGAAGGTTCAAAGTCACAAGCTACCTATCCCGATGCAATACTGGTTCATTGGAAATTTCGAATGAGTCTGCATACATGCATGCATTAATGTTCATTCATGTGGGAGATTATTAGAAATTGGTTTAGTAAAAATGAGGTTGACCCAATTTTGACCAATTATTTAAGTGGAATCATTTATTAGTTATGGATAATAAATGATATAATCGTAATCTACACCGCGGGTAGATGAATTTAGCACTTTGAATTTCTAAAAACCAATTTCGGGTGAATTAGAAATTAATGCATAAAGTTAGCCACTTAAATGCCTTTTATATTTGGAATACAAAAAGGTGGGAATATTGAAAGTCATATCCCACATAGAAAGCATATTAAATGCTTGACTAGTTTATATAAAACTTCACCACTAATAAGGAGTAATCACGTGGAGCTCCTTATGGTACATCCTAGTGGACCAAGTCAATTTTGACTAGCCTTTGGCTAGTTCAAATAGCACCGTAAATGGTGCGGAGCACCGTCCGAGCCCGAGCCCAAGCCCAAGCCGGGCTCCCGGACATCGCACATAGTCACATTGGACGCTTTAGAGGCGCACTTTGCACTTCACACGTACGCATCATCGCGAGGAGCCTTAAAGTTTTGAAAAATCAAACCAGGGTTCGGTCTAGTGGCTTGATGATGTGGCAGGACATTTTAGTTGGCAGTGACTTGGCAAACGTCGTCCGGATGGCGACACGTGGCACGCGGTTGGCACTGAATAGACGTGCATGTTCGCTGACTGGACATGACTATTCAGTGTGCATGGGTGCGTGCTAAGGGTTGTATACCTTCGGTTAGATGCGATCTGGACCATCAGACCGCGACTGTTGATCACAAGGCGCGATCTGACATTCCTAGTCGATCCGAACCAGGGGTTGCACCCAGTCTGAAAGGGCATCCGAAGTTCTATGAATACCAGTCCCCAGAACTCCATTTTACACTACAAAAATCAGCATTCTAGCATATAGTTTCACCTCATCCTTTCTGTAATTTTTCGAAAGTTCTGAAACACGTTAAGTTCGACTTTTTCAAGTTTGGCTAAGTTGAACTTGAAAGTCGTTATATCTTAGAGATGATTGCCTAGAACCGTTAGCACTTTTGTACGGAGCAATTTCGTCTTGTGGATAAAAAATCTAATTCTCGACTCGGCTTGTAATTATGTCCCGTTATTTTATCCATTTTTCGAGAAAACCAAACACCACAAACAACAATACATTCAAACTCACTTTCAGTTCGACAGAGTAGAATTTTTATGCTAAAGTTTCTACTGAAGTTTTACCATTTATCCTGAAAAACAACGTTCATTGATCCTTAACCACCTCGTGTGGAAGCAAATATATTTTAAGGAAATTGCGCTTGCATAGGCCTTAGTTCAGTTTCAGTTTTTCTACCTCTATTCTCTAGCCATCTTAACCATCAGTTCCAACAATTTTTATATTGTTAACCTCAAAAATAGTATTTGAAAGTGTTGTGATATCTTATCGTAATGTTACATTAGAAGATTGTTTATTACAAAAAAAAAAAGAAAAAAATATTTTGAATATGCTAAAGAAAAAACTGAACTATTAATTTAAATTTAATAACCATTTAAATATTCTATTATTTATTGATATTGGAATTCAATATACACAATTTTTTTTTTTTGTGTTTTGATATTGAGACATCCATATATGTATTCTTAGAACGGCAAAGAGGTATGGTTGGCATTGGCACGTTGGCATCTTAGAATTAAATAATATCGCGGTTTTTTCTGCTGAGTAACATGCCAATGAAAGCTACAAAAATTGTCGGTGGGCATGTATTCCGGATCCTGGTCTTTAGATGTTGACTTGTTCTCAATTATTTTACATTAATAATAATACAGTAAGCTTATATGACTTAATTAGAGTTATATATGTTGGAAAATATCTACAATGGTTACGACGGGAAAACTTTCAAGATGGCTTACAAAATAGAAACATAAAAACTACAAGAAATGTAAAACCTAACTATTACAAGTCTTGAATGGAATCCAACTCCAGAAGCATGAATCTGACAGAACTTGAAAAACAAAAGCCGAATCGAATAGAACTCTATCCGCAAGACAAATACGTCCCGGCTAGTGCTCACGGTTTGACGTAATGTCCCCAAAGATAAAACGGCTTAACCTCCTTTGTGTACAGTAGCACCACTGATACAAAGGCACCTTTCGAACTCGAAGATGACGAGAACTGGCTGCTGGACACGAGTGCAGAAGGAAGTGTTCTTGAAAATGTTCTTCGAAAAGTTACGACACTTTTACCGAAACTTGAAAAATATGCAGAGATATGCGATTTTTCTGTGTATACTGACTTCATCTCTTCCTTCTAACTCCCTCAAAGCAGCAAAACGCCTAAGACTTATATAGGCCATCATTTCCAACACTTGTAGGGAATTAAAGCTAAAGAGACTGGGCATTAACATCATATGTAACTTCCATG
Source organism: Rehmannia glutinosa (assembly GCA_016081115.2). Lineage (NCBI taxonomy): Eukaryota > Viridiplantae > Streptophyta > Magnoliopsida > Lamiales > Orobanchaceae > Rehmannia > Rehmannia glutinosa. Next base: position 11,676 of record JABTTQ020002191.1, on the reverse strand, counting down.
AGTTACAACCTCTTCTTATGACCACCACTTGAGGATTTACAAACTCCAAAAGCCACATGAACCCAGACACCTCTATTGTCTAGATTCACCCACACATGAACTTGGACACCTCCAATGTCTAAATTCATCAGGCCCAACAGTTACTTGAATTTGGGCCAAGCCCATTTTCAAGTTACAAAACTAACTGAACCTGAACCCGAGCCCAAAGGGTCGATCCGGTCCAAGGCCCATTTGTGATCATACACTTGTGTTATAGTATATCCAACCAATAACACCTTCTAGAATTTATATTAGGATAAACTATGCCCATTCGCGTGGCCAACATCGTGTATTAATTTCTCACTCATCACCGAAATTCAGTTTTGAGAAATATAAAATACTAAGAACATCTACTCGAAAAGTAGATTAACAATTCACAATTTAATTCCTCCAGAATTAAATTCTTAGCCACCGAAAATTTGGTCAAAGTTGGGTCGACGTCCACTTTATCAAAACCAAATTTCCAACAATCCCCCACATGAGTGGAAATTAATGCATGCATGAATGCAGACACGCAACCAGTCCTCAAGAGACAATACTGCATCCGAAAAGGTAGCTTGTGGCTTTGAACCTTCCATAGTTAATACTATCGGGTATACTGGCGGCCTAGTAGACGCAATGCCTTGAACTATTCCTCCACGGTGTATACCGAGACAATAACATTAACACAGTAAGGTCTCAACCCCTCCTGTTCTCATGTTTGTGTCCGTTTCTGGCCATGGACACCACTTTAGATTCATAAGTGTTACTTTGAAGCGACCCTCACTTCTCACTTACATAGGTGATCTCCTATCTGAGTATCCTGCCATACTCAACCTCAACGAGGTGTCGGAATAATTAAAAGTCAAATGACTTAGCCTCACCACAACTTGCAGGTGTTCAACACTTGGCATTGCTCTCTAGGGATGGGTTGAAACATTGTTTCCAAGTGTTACAACTTAACCTTCATAGCTTAGTTTTCCCATTGAACCAAGTTCTTGGGATCTCCAGTCATCATGGTTGGGCTACCACTATGATGGTTATTTTTTACTTTGTGGACTTTAAGCCCATTCCCTCTAGAAATTTACTCAATTGATCTCGACTCAGTGCTTTCGTCAAAGGATCTACCAAATTGTCTTTTGACTTTACGTAGTCAATTGACATCAACCATTTGAGATCAATTGTCTAACGGTATTATGTCTCCAACGAATATGTCTAGACTTACCGTTATACATATTGCTCTGTGCCCTTCATATAACCACTTGGCTATCACAGTGAATCATCACCGAAGGCACAGACTTCCTCCAACATGGAATATCTTCCAAAAAGTTTCGAAGCCACTGTGCTTCTTCACCAGCTTTATCCAAAGCTATAAACTCTGATTCCATGGTGGACCGAGCTATACACGTTTGTTTCGTGGACTTCCACGATACCGCACCATCTCCAATGGTGAATATGTATCCACTAGTGGAATAAGAATCTTTCGAATCCGAAATCCAACTAGCATCGCTATACCCTTCAAGTACAGCCGGATATCTCGAGTAGTATAGCCCATACTCTAAGGTATAATTCAATTATTTTAACACCTTGGTTAACGCTTTCCAATGCTCGTGGCTTGGATTGCTCGTGAACCTACTCACCATATTTACAGGGTAGGCCAAGTCTGGACGTGTACAATTTGTAATGTACATCAGACTGCCTATAATACGTGAGTATTCCATCTGAGCCACTGGTTCTGCTTCATTAGCAACCAGATTTACACATAAATCAATGGGCGTCTTTGACGGTGAACTGTCGAAAGCATTGAATTTCTTGAGCACTTTCTCCACATAGTGGGATTGTGACAAGATAATTCCATCATGAGTTCTGCTGATTTTTATCCCCAGGATCACATCAGCAGTCCCCATATCCTTCATGTCAAAATTTCTCTTTAACATTCTTTTCGTGTCCATGATAGTATCATGACTACTGCCCATGATTAACAAATCATCTACGTATAGACAAACTATGACAAATGCTTCCGATGTCCCTTTGACATATAAGCATTTATCACATTCGTTGATTTTAAACCCATTTGACAACATCGCGTCGTCAAACTTAAGTTGCCATTATTTTGGAGCTTGTTTCAGTCCGTACAAGGATCTTATTAACTTGCACACCTTCTTTTCTAGACCGGGTGCAACAAACCCTTTAGGTTGTTCCATATAGATTTCAACATCTATCCTCCATTCAGAAACGTCGTCTTGACATCCATCTGATGAATCTCTAGATTGTGCAAAGCAGCAATCGCGAGAAGCACCCTAATAGACGCAATCCTCGTTACCGGAGAATAAGTGTCAAAGAAGTCATACCCTTCTTTTTGTTTATATCCTTTGGCTACAAGCCGTGCTTTATACTTATCAATAGTTCCATCTGCTTTATACTTCTTCTTTAGGATCCACTTACATCCTAAAGGCTTATGACCAGCAGGGAGATCAACCAACTCCCACGTATGGTTTTGCAGTATGGGATCGATTTTACTATTGATTGCTTCTTGCCAGAGCGGAGCATCTGGACTACTCAGAGCCTCTTTAATCGAGTTTGGCCTACCATCTAACATCAATGTTAGAAAGTCAGGTCCAAAGGATTTAACCACCTTTGGCCTCTTACTCCTTCTTAGTTCTTCACCACTCGGTGTTGAACTAACTGTTCTGTCAGATGTGACAGCAGATGACGTACCATATGTCATTCTAGATGTTATAACATCCGGCGGCAAGACCTTCAAAGAACATCTGCGATAACATCTTGTTGTTCCAGATGTTATAACACAAGAAGTAACACCTCCAACAACACCTCCAGAAACATCTGAATATAGTCGTTTCTTTAAAACTTCCATTTATCCTTTCTTTACAAGGATAAATATTCTCAAAGAATATAACATTCCTTGACTCAATTATGGTACCAACTGTCATTTCCGGATTTTCTGACTTATGTACCATAAAACGATATGCACTACTGTTAAGTACATAACCAATCGACCATTTTAAGACCGATTTTAACTTGCTTTGGTTCAGGTATTGCAACCTTAGCCAAAAACCTCCACACTTTAAGGTATTTATAAGAAGGCTTACGATTTTTCCACAATTCGTAAGGAGTCTTATCTTTCTCTTTAAGTGAGATTTTATTCAATATGTGGTACGCCATTAAAACGGCTTCCCCCCACATATTCTGAGTTTCTTTGTTCAACTTCGGATTCCGCCAGAACTCACATAGCTCCTGGTCTTTTCATTAGCATTACAATGCTTTTTGTTGTTCTATTACTATTAGAACCTCGTTCCGACAATATTGTTAGAACCTTGTTCCGACAATTCTATTCGAACCATTTTACAGTGAGTTGTGACCTTAGATGTTGTCACACCTTCAGCAACACTTCAGACCTCACACTTGGTTCTGAAACTGCCTTAGGTGTTACAACACTTTTGGCAACATCTCCCCGCAAACGCCGTTCATCTGCATTTCGTGTTCCAACACCTCAGACAACACTTTCTGCAACTGTGGTACAATGTCGCTTCTGGTGTTACAACACCTCCGACAACACTTTCTGCAACACTTAAAGCTCGAAAGCCAAAAGTGAGACAGAAAGTGTGGTCATACCCCCACAGTCGCTGGATCCGTTAGAATTCTTAAAAAGTATTCCAACACAGTTTTCTCAAGTCTCTACCAAGACTTTTATGGATTTAGCTTCAGGCCCTCGATTGCTTTCTTCGATTTCCAATCGAACAATCAGGCCACTAATCCAAATTCCTTCCAATTATGCATTTAGGAATTCATGAAAATTCTCCAACCTGGTAACAACATCTAAACGATGCAAACCATTTGGAATTTTTCATTTAAACAACATCCCTTCTACACGAATATCATGCGGGATCAGTTGAAACTTTTAGACTAGTTTCAACACATTTTTGGATTCTTGGAATCATCCATTTTTCAATCCAAAAATTAGAAATAACGAACCTCTTGGAAATCACATCCTCATTTCGTATTTCTTTCAAAACATGAACATTTTGGAATAACATCCTCAATTCAAACCACACAATACATACAGTAAAGTGCACAACTAAGTCTATTAAAGACAAAGCTACGGCACAGGAAATCATCATCCTAGCCACATGCTTCAAACGCAACGCATTTTTAGCAACAACGACAATTCCAGCATCAACCGGAAAATCTTTTGTCAGATTCATCTCCAAGCTAAGGCTATGTTTCTCCTCGCCATCGTGAAGGTACGATATTTGTCTTGCGATTGTTGGAAAATATTTACAATGGTTACAACGAGAAAGCCTTCAAGATGACTTACAAAATAGAAACATAAAAATTACAAGAAATGTAAAACCTAACTATTACAAGTCTTGAATGGAGTCCAACTCCAGAAGCATGAATTTGACAGAACTTAAAAAACAAAAGCCGAGTCGAGTAGAACTCTATCCGCAAGATAAATATGTCCCGGCTAGTGCTCACGGTTTGACGTAATGTCCCCAAAGATAAAACGGGTTAACCTCCTTTGTGTACAGTAGCACCACTGACACAAAGGCACCTTTCGAACTCGAAGATGCGAGAACTGGCTGCTGGACACGGTGCATAAGGAAGTGTTCTTGAAAATGTTCTTCGAAAAGTTATGACACTTTTACCGACACTTGAAAAATATGCAGAGATATGCGATTTTTCTGTGTATACTGACTTCATCTCTTCCTTCTAACTCCCTCAAAGCAGCAAAACGCCTAAGACTTATATAGGCCATCATTTCCAACACTTGTAGGGAATTAAAGCTAAAGAGAGTGGGCATTAACATCATATGTAACTTCCATGAGTTACAACCTCTTCTTATGACCACCACTTGAGGAGTTACAAACTCCAAAAGCCGCATGAACCTAGACACCTCCAATGTCTAGATTCACCCACACATGAACTTGGACACCTCCAATGTCTAAATTCATCAGGCCCAACAGTTACTTAAATTTGTACCAAGCCCATTTTCAAGTTACAAAACTAACTGAACTTGAACCCGAGCCCAAATGGTCGGTCCGGTCCAAGGCCCATTTGTGATCATACACTTGTGTTATAGTATATCCAACCAATAACACCTTCTAGTATTTATACTAGGATAAACTATGCCCATTCGCGTGGCCAACATCGTGTATTAATTTCTCACTCATCACCGAAATTCGGTTTTGAGAAATATAAAATACTACGAACATCTACTCAAAAAGTAGATTAACAATTCACAATTTAATTCCTCCGAATTAAATTCTTAGCCACCAAAATTTGGTCAAAGTCGGGTCGACGTCCACTTTATCAAAACCAAATTTCCAACAATATACAAGTAAATGCCACTTCGTAACCATATATTTGAGTATTTTTAGCATTTACAATTTAAAAATAATATAAGAACATGTTGTTCTCTTATATTATATACATTACAATATTTTAAACTTTGTTTTTTTAATTCAGAAATTAAATAAAAAAAATTGAGTATATTTTATTTGTTATTGCTATTAGTGGTGAATTCACGATAAATGATAGTTATGAGCATGTATTTCTTTCTAAGATCCATATTATTTGAAACAAATGGATTACTATTTGTTGTGTGTCCACTGTCCGCAATTGATTATAATATAAAAAACTAAGAACCCATTTGTATAGTTTCTTAGCAACAAAGAGGAGAGAAAAGAAGCCGAGAAAAGAAGCCGGGAAAAGACAGACCTTGTTTATGTTTCCAATAGCCTATTTTTATTTTCCAACTATATAAAAAAGTAGAATCATGTTTGTTCATAAAATTTCCAATGGAAATCATCATTTTCATTTTCTATTTTTCACACAAAACAACATCTCAAACCTATATTATCTATTCTCAAACCTATATACCACCCTACCCATCCATCAATCACTATTCTCACATTTTAACTCAATTATACATGTGGGACCCACAACTATCAACTTTATCTACTTAAAATATTATATTTTTAAATTATATCTATCTAATGGAACCCTACAATCTTATAAATATAATATTATATATTCAATTAAAATATTGAAAATGGACCCCACCACTATCAACTTTTCAATTATTATATACATAAAATAATATTTCAAAACTACTCAACCAAATACAATCTCATTTTCAACCCTACATAAAACGCATTCCAATTCTATTTCCAACTCCAGAAACTGGAAATGGACCATAGAAACAAAAACAAACAGGCCCACAGTGTACGAATAAATTTTCTATAGAAAAGTTGATATGAAAATGCCTTATGAGTTATGGCTATGGGAGGTAAAATCAACTCTATATGGTAAATGAAAAAAATAAATATTACACATGTCATCATCTCATTATTTTGATACATGTGTCAAATCTTCATACTCCTAATTCCACATGCGGGTTCATATTTATCCACGTGGAAACCCTATATTATATATAATTTCCATATTAAACTTATGTATAATCTAAAAGATGGCAAAAACTCATGTAGGACCATTTTACGGGTCTCAATTTGTAAGACAGATCCTATTGACCGCGGATCCTGTTGACCAGGTTCGCGGGTCAAAGCCACCTGCTGGCTTTTTTTTGTTTTTTTTTTTCCTTCCTCAGTTAAAGTAACAGTTTTATGAGAAAAAGTATCGGTTATTTTAGATAAAGTATCATATTTATTAATATAGCAACAGATTATGATTATATTACATTGAAGGAAAAATAAATATATCAGAGTTAAAGTAACACCTTTATGAGTAAAATTATATATATTTTGAGATAAAATATCATGTTTTAAGAGTAAAAATATCTGTTTTTTGAAATAAAGTATTACATTTTTTAATATAGTCACATATTATGAATTCAATACAAAGAAGGATGAATAATAAATATGATAGAGTTAAAGTAATACTTTTATAAATAAAAGTATTTGTTTTTTGAGATAAAGTAACATATTTTTTAATATAGTCACATATTATGAATATATTACAATAAATATATATATAACAGATTTAAAGTAACACTTTTATACTTTAAAGTATCTATTTTTTGAGATAAAGTATTATGTTTTTTAATATAGTCACAAATTAGGAATGAAGGAGAGAAAAAAAATGATATAGTTAAAGTAACACTTTTATAAGTAAAAGTATCCGTTTGTTGATACAGTTACAAACTAGGAACAAAAAAAGAGAAAAAATAAAAAATAAATATGATGTAGTTAAAGTAACACTTTTATAAGTATCCATTTATTGAGATAATGTATCATGTTTTTTAATATACTTGGGTTTGATTCTTAGCCTTTGCATTTAGAGGCGTTTTTAATTTTTTTTAATTACCAGACGTATTTATGAATGTGTTTATATACATTGTTATATTGAAATTACACAACAAGCACTAATTGTGTAGTGATAGAATACCACCTTGTGTCTATACGAATGCGGGTTCAATTCCCCTGTAGAGCGCTGAAGCGAATTTTTTTTTTAAATAATAGATGGGTGGGTTGGGCGCAGACTGAAGACGGTCCTACAAGAGACCTACTCCTAAAAGATAATAAATAATTCAAAATTCAAGAATTTTATCTATAAATCAAAGATTTTGGGTAAATATAATCCAAAAACCAAAGCTTCTACATATAGAATCTAAACAATCTATCTATATAATCTAAAAAGTAAGCTACTCTAAAACTGAAAGATATATATTAGATACTTTTGATTAATATAATTAGCACAATTAACTAAATAATTTTTCCTTTCAAAAAAAAAAACTAAATGATTTTTTAAACGCCAAAAAGTTAAATATCAGTCATTGCAATATACATTAATTTGTGAAACACTAATGTGAAAACGATTATAACAATGTAATTAAGAATTGAAAATTTGCGTTATTTCGACAAGCCAAAATATAAAAAAAATAAAAAATAGCTTAAATTTAATATTGACACACGGGTGTTTTTCTCGTTATCTAATAAATGTAAATCAAAGAGTAGATGGATGAAATGCTATGTATCCAATGAGAGCTCGTGTGAGATTGAGTTCACGTTCAAAATAATGTTTAAGGAAGTGTGTGCAATAAATTATGCTTGTAGAGAAGTGTTAAATTATATTTTATAAAGAATAAAAGTAAAACAATTGAAAATTGGAAAAAGTACAGTAAAACCTCAATAATTTAATACTCGATTAATTAATAATCTTGCTTAAATAATATATTTGGTCGGGCCCGACTCAGGGACAATGTGCTTAATTAATATTCCCTAAATTTATAAAAGAATACATATACGAGAATTCATATTAGTCCAATGCTTTATATAAATTAATAATTCATTGATATATGGTGAATTTATGAGAAATCTATGAATTGTTCAAATTGATGTAATAATGAATCTTATCTCTGACTTTTGCTATGGTCGTAAGAACTTTTAGTGTGATTTTTCTCGTAGGTCAACAAAAAGTCATGCAATGTCTTGCCATTGAGCTTATTCATTGTGATAAAGGGAATCTATGGTAGAATTATGATTTTCAACTTTTTATTTCGCATGTCGCTTTCGATTATTCGCTCACCAGTCGACAACTCTACAGTGTTAATGTTCGCCAAAAATATTTGGATCTTACTATTGCAAGTGTACATTATAGGATAATGGCAAGCAAAATCGTATTTCCCAGGGATTGACTACGAAACACTTAGGCTATAATAACATCGCATTCTAATTTTATTGAAGCAACCGAATATCAAGAGTTTTTATAAAATCGAAAACTAAAAATAAAAAGAATTAAACTTCGAATCCCACAAGTATTTTAAACAAATACGAAAGCAACCCTAGGCACATAATATCAACATGCTTCTTCAATATTAAATCCATTTAATTCACAAAACCAATTCATGCATTTCTATGGGCTCAACTCCTATACTAGTTTATTCCCCCTCCCGGGTGACGCATAAACAGTAGATTAATAATAATTGAGGTCTCCCAATGCATCACAACTATTATTAACTTCCAACAAATTTTTGAATTGAAATACTCCTCATAAACAGAAGTAGTCTCCCGATACATTACCCTGTTTATGTCTGAATTCGATTTTCGTCTTGCTAGAACTCACCTCCTGGATTATGGACTAACAAATATGACATGCAAATTATTGGCCAAATAATCAGCAATTAAGAATAAGCACTCGAATTCATAAAATAGAATATATGAATCAATTAAGAAAATAATTAATCAAGATTTAACATGAATCCACAGTTTTGATTATACCCTAGGATCCGAAAGATTAGCCAAACATTGATAACAAATTCATAGACAAACTTGAAATCAACATTGTGACATCGTTTAAGTACAGACAAGAAATCTAAACTAAGAAAGAAAACCCCTTATTGTTAGGATGGATCCTCCTTCCAAGCCTTCGAAACTCTTGTGCTTCCGTAAATGTGAAAGGTCTTATGGTGTTCTTTATAACCTAGCCCTCCTCTCTCTAAAACCTTTGATCTGTGTAATCCTGTGTATTTTGATGTGTTGTATATCGTATGAATCATGTAAGATGATCTCAATTCCTCCAGGCCTTTGCCCCCCTTATATATGTACTTTGAGAGATCACATGTAGAGTTCTGATGGGATTAGAACTCAAAATCAGCCGCAGACAGATCGCACGGGCCATGTGGTTTCACACAGCCACCCACACGGCCGTGTGGGTCTACACATCTAGACCGTGCGACTTGGTTTTGTCTCTGAAAATCGCTGAAGCACTTCACACGGTCGTGTGGCTGTTCACATGGTCGTGTGACTTGTAAAACGTGTGAATTTGCTCTTGGGGTCTTCATGCAAGTTGTATCCCTTTCTCTTAGCTTTTCATAGCCACTTGAATCAGCTTAATATTAATTTTGTAAAGAAAGTTATAGCCACATTACTAAACTCTGCCAGTGCTAAGAATTGTTGGAGCGTTTGGACGTTTTCGAAAGAAATTCCTTTTTGTTCGACCGTCCATGCTATTTTCCTTCATGTTTTTGCTCGTACCTTGTAATTTGACATATCCTTAAAACATGCTATTACCTTTTGTCTTAGCTCCATTTTCTGCAAAATTCACAAGAGTACGCAGTATCACGCCTAGTAAAGGAAACAAGTAAAATACATTAAATATGCGCGCAAATGCATCAATTATGTATCTAAATAAGACCTTAAATGTATATTTTACACATATCAGTTAACATCCCTACAATAATAATACTTGCATTATAATATTGAATCCTTTGATATTTTATTTGGTGGCAATAAAAATAATACAATAATATAATTTTCAATTCTTCAATAGTTTTTAAATGAGCATGACAATTATCCACAAATAAAAAAACCTTTTCTACAAGTCATATTATATAAATTAATAGATTATTAATTTATCGATTATTTAATATCTTGCCAAATTAGTAAATTCTGACAGTCCCAAAGTTATTAATTTATAGAGGTTTAATGTTTAGGAGAGAGGAAAAAAGTAAAGACAATTAAAGTTCAAGTATTTAAAAAAAGGTTAATTAAAAAAAACTTAGCGTTGCAAAATGACCCAACCCATTCACTACCAAAAAAAGAAAAAAAAAGAACTTCAAGTTTACCGACATAAATGATTTTGTCACTAAATTTTACAGTTATTACAAAATACCGATAGAACAAAAATTATTGTTTTTCCCCAAACTATATCGACAACTCACCAACATTTTTTAAATTCATCGACAAAACTATTACAAGTATTTACCAATAGTTTTAGATTTTGTTGATAAATATTTACCTACAATGAATTTACCTATACACTTATTGTTGTATTAATACTTACCTACGCATTTTTATGTAGGTAAATTAGTTTTTCTTGTAGTGATTGATTTTAAATTGAACACACAATTTGGCCAGAAAGAGACATTAATAAGTTTTATTTTCTTCCAAAATTTTTATTCTTCCCAATATCATCATATATGATGTTATCTATTAACTTACCAAAACATTGATAGATAGTTTATATATGGTGCATAAATTAGTAAATCCTAAACAAATGAATTTAAAATAGATAAAGGGGTGGGGTGAATGACACATGGTTTCAACGTGCGGAATAAACAAAAACCATAGGAGGATTTGACCCTCTCATTCCTTACATTTAAGCTATTATTCCTTACATATATCATTCTTTACATTTAAGCTATTACTCAAATAAGATAAACGCAAAAACTTATGTGAGATGGTGAAAGTCCGTGAGACTATAATAATTTTACCGTAAAAAGTGATACTTTTAGTGTAAAAAGTGATACTTGTTGAAATACACTTAAATTAGTGTATTTAGACAAAATATCACTTTTTATATTAAAAGTATCATTTGTTACATTAAAAGTATCACGATCTCACGGTCTCACACCGTCTCACAAGAGACCCGCTGTAAGATGAATGATACTTTTATTTCAACTTCTTTGGCATTCTCTTTGTCGTGCCAAATCATCTAGGAGAGGGTGTGAGTTGCCGTGTTGGGAGTCTGGGGATTGTTTATCCTTATCCATTCCTCCTCATTCTTATCTAAGATGACTTCACTTTAATCTTAGTGGGCATGTGGATTCGTTCTCTCTATATTAGTAGTTTTCTAATCCTCTTTTTCTTTTTCGACTAGGGTTGTGTGATACGTGTAAAA
>JABTTQ020002190.1:0-132854 GCA_016081115.2 Rehmannia glutinosa | reverse complement strand
AAGAAAAATCTGTCAAAGTTCAAGAAATCAAAGGTGCAAAAGTCATATTTGAAGGAAACGAAGCTCTAGGGGAAATCAAAGGCACTGGATCCATAAAGAAAAATGGACTAGAGATCACAGATGTTGCATATGTTGAAGGTCTCAACTTCAATCTGCTAAGCATCAACCAACTCTGTGACAAAGGCTACAATGTGGGATTTAATATGGGAGTTTGCCAAATTAAGGATGCTGAATCAAATGAAATTTTGGTACAAGGAACAAGGCAGAAAAACATGTATGTAGAGGATTGGTCAACTTCTACACCAAGCACATGTCTACTAGCAAAGAGTACAACCGAATCAAGTTGGTTGTGGCACAAAAAGCTGAGTCATCTGAACTTCAAGACAATCAACAAGCTTGCATGGAGTCATCTTGTGGAAGGATTGTCTGACTCAGTATACAAGAAAGAAAGCATATGTGATGCATGCCAGATGGGAAAGCAAATCAAGTCATCATTCAAGGATAAGCCTAGTCCTTCTTCAACAAGGATATTGCATATGTTGCATATGGACTTATTTGGTCCTGTTGAACCAGCAAGCATCAGTGGAAAGAAATACACCTTAGTGGTGGTGGATGATTATTCAATATATACATGGACTATCTTCATGTGTAAAAAGAAGGAAACACTGCAGAAATTGCCTCAACTGATGAAAAGAGTTCAAAATGAGAAGAGTCAAACCATTATAAAGATAAGATCTGACAGGGGAACTAAGTTTGTCAACGGGATTATAACTCAGTGTTGTGTTGAAAATGGCATTGCTCATGAGTTATCAGCTGCTAGAGCTCCATAGAAAAATGGAGTAGCTGATTGAAGAAACATAATTCTCAAGGAAGCTGCTAGGACAATGTTAGCTGAAGCTGGATTGCCTAAGAGATTTAGGGCTGAAGCCATAAATACAACATGCTATACTCAGAATAGATGCATGATTAATAGGAAATTAACCAAGACTCCCTATGAGATTTGGACAGGGAGAAAGCCAAATGTTGGATACTTCAAGATAAATTGGATGCAAATGTTTCATCCACAACAATGGCAAAGACAACTTGAAGGCTTTTGATGCTAAAGCTGATGAAGGTATCTTTTTGGGATACTTAGCTGAAAGTAAAGCCTATAGAGTGCTAAACAAGAGGACTATGGTCACAGAAGAGTCTATCCATGTGGTGTTTGATGAGCCAAATGTAAATGGAGAAGACATTGATGAGTTAGGCCGAGAAGAAGGATCAACCAACCGTGCAAAAGAGTCCTTATGTTGATGCGGTCTGTGAGAGCACTCAATCCGAAGATGATGAGATAGCTGAATCTCAAAGACATCCGAAAGGTCTGACTCAATGAAGATGAAGAAGGCTTCCAAGGCAACTTAGCCGCCACACGGTTGAAACCAGCAGACTTACTCCAACCAGATGTGAGATGGCTGAGAGACCATCCACCTGAGTTAATCATTGGAGATATCAGAGATGATATAAGAACCAGATCCAAAGCTCAACATGAAGGTATGTTCACTTGTTTCATTTCCCAGATAGAGCCTAAATATGTCTCTCAAGCATTAGATGACACACATTGGATTCAGGCTATGCGAAAAGAGCTGAATCAGTTTGAAAGAAACAAAGTATGGGAATTGGTTCAAATGCCTAATCACCAAAATGTCATTGGTACTAAGTGGGTATTCAGAAACAAGATGAATGAGGAAGGATCTGTTGTTAGAAATAAAGCAAGATTGGTAGCCAAAGGGTATTGCCAAGAGGAAGGTATAGAATTTGATGAAACATTTGCTCCTGTTGCTAGATTGGAAGCAATAAGAATGTTTCTTGCTTATGCTGCACACAAGAACTTCACTGTATATCAAATGGATGTGAAGAGTGCATTTCTAAATGGACTTTTTGAAGAAGAAGTCTATGTTGAACAACCTCCAGGTTTTGAGCAGAAGACTATTGGAGAAAAAGTATACAAGCTCAATAAGGCATTGCATGGTTTGAAACAAGCACCAAGAGCCTGGTATGATACATTGTCTCAGTTTCTAATAGACAATGGATTCACCAAAGGAAAAGTTGACAGAACACTCTTCAGAATTCAAGATAGGGAGAGTATACTGCTTGTTCAAATATATGCAGATGATATCATTTTTGCATCCACAAATAAAGAGATGTGTGACAAGTTCTCAAACCTCATGCAAGGGAAGTTTGAAATGAGCATGATGGGAGAGCTGACTTTTTTCTTAGGACTTCAAGTCAAGCAAATGAAGGAAGAAACCTTCATAAGTTTAACTAAACACTTCAATCAAGATGGATATGGATGCAGATGGAAAAGCTGTTGATCAAACTAGATATAGAGCCCTTATTGGATCATTGCTCTATTTAACAACAAGCAGACCAGACATCACCTTTGTTGTAGGTATATGTGTTAGATTTCAATCTGCACCAAAAGAGAGTCACATGACTGCAGCTAAGAGAATCCTAAGGTATTTGAATGGATGGCAAGAAGTTAGCTTATGGTATCCAAAGGAAGAAGGATTCAAGCGGTAGGCTACTTAGACTCGATTATCTTTGGATGTAGAGTGGACAGAAAAGTACTTTAGGTACTTGTCAAATGCTTGAAAATAGATTGGTTTCTTGGTTCAAAAAAACAAAATTCAATAGCTACATCCACAAACCAATTAGTACATAGTTGTGGGCGAGATGTTGTGCCCAAGTTCTCTGGATGAGACAACAACCGAGAGACTATGATATAGAAGAAAGAGAAATTCCAATTATGTGTGATAATACTAGTGCTATTGCAATTACTCAGAATCCAGTGTTGCACTCAAGAACAAATCACGTTGATGTCAGATATCATTTTATAAGATATCATGTTGACAAGAAAGACATCTTCTTGGAATACATCTCAACTAATAAGTAGTTAGCTAATATATTCACTAAACCCCTATGTGAATTGAGATTTGAAGAACTTAAGAATGAGCTAGGATTAATTGAGCTGAGTTAGGACACTCAGAAGACTCAAAGAAGAGAGAAAGAAAAATAAGCAAGTTTCACATTTCAGCCAAGTGAAACAGCCCAGATGAGAATTCAGCTGTATTGAGTTAGCTGACAGCTGAGTGATCTTATGTGAGGAGAGAAGAAAAGTTAAGTCACTTTTGGAAGATAACTGAGTTATTTATGAGCTAAGTGACAAAACACAATCATTTTTTGTGAGAGGGAATGTTTTAAGGATTACGTCAGCGTAATTATGATGTCAGAACAAAAGCTGCACGTTTAGCCTATGATTGGATATAAATGATGTTTGCATTTAATGCAGGGAAATTAATGCGGTTTCAAAGGCTGAATCCTGACCATTGATTTTGATCAAATTTTTCAAATTCCAGAAACCGTCCCTTCAAGTCCAATATAAACCAAAACCTTTTTTCTCTCTCCTCACAAACACTCGTCTCCAGCAAGAAAAGCAAACAAAGCAAAGTTTTCTCTCTATGAAAGTTGTGAAACCCTAGTTCCAAAAAACAAGATTTTTCATTTCATTTCTCGATTATTCTCTAAGAAAATGGAAGCCTCGTATGATTTCATTAAGATGTCCGATAAGATCCACTCGGGATCTACAATCAACTTTGAAGGAATGTTGAAATAGTGTGCTGATAACGCCCTAGTGAAGAAGATCGCGGAAAAATTTGAGAAATCCGGTCTGAAGGATTTTCTCACGATGGAGTACTCACATACGTACTTAGAAGAAGTTGTTATGTTCTATGTCAACGCAGAAGTTCATGATGATGAAATTAGGTCATCTGTCCACAGCAAGGAGATTAAGATAATTGCTGCGACCTTGTTGAGCACTGGAAACTGCCCTCTGAAGGGAAAAGGGAAATAGCTGAGAAGGATGTAAACTTAGATGCTGCCTGGAATGAAATTGCCAAACCTGAGTCAGCTGCGAATGATGTCTATACATCTAAGAAGGCTATGATCAAGGAAGATTACCATAAACTGATGGACATCATGTCCAAGTGTGTCGACATGAAGTTCAACAGCTTTAACCAACTGTCTCGAACTAAGCTGGTGGTGATGGCTGCCATAATGGAAGAAAAGAAAGTAAATGGTGAGTGTCTTGGTACCGAATATGCCAGAATGTGATCAACAAATCTATCAAGGACGATGGGTTATTTGGAGGATCATTGGGATATGGCTTGGTGATTGGCCATCTCATGGAGGTAAAGGGGATTGCCCTGGGACTTGTAAAACCATTTTATGTCAATAAGAAGATGTTCAAGGCAAATCTGTTTGACGCTCAGAGGCAAGCGCATGCAAGGAGAGCTGACACCAGGGTGAATCAGCTGACCCTACTCCAGAAGACACAGCTGCAACCACCCCAACTCTCTCTCCTAAACCAATTCAAAAGAAGAGAGCTGTTGCAGCTAAGCCAACACCTGCCCCAGCAACCAAGTCAAAGAAGGCTCCTACCACTGCAGCCGAGCAAGAAGCCCCTGCACCAAAGAACAGAGACTCGAGAAGGATATATCTACACCTTCTTCGGTCGTGAAGAAGAAATGCTCAGCGGTGCCTCGCAAGCCAGCTACAACGAAGAAGATAAAGATGGTGGAGCTAGATGCCACCGAAGAAACTGAGGAGGAAGAAATTTCTCTTGTGAAAACTAAAAGAAGAAGACTTGTTCGCAAGTCTGAATTGGAGAAAGCCGAGTCTACCACTCGGCCAAGAAAGAGACTATTTAATCCAAGAAGAGCCGAAAGAAACTGATGGTGGTGATGCAATCACCACAGAAAAAGAGAAGACTGCTAATGTCGATCAGTAAACAACCGAAGACCCAGCTGTTTGAGAGAGCGCTGTTGAGGAACACGGAGCTGAGACAGCTGAGCAACATGTAGAAAGAGCTATCCAGTCCCCTCAGATGGATGCCAATGAACCTGAGAAGGAACATGCTCCGCTTGCCACTATTGAGGAAGAAGGAGATGATGATGATGTTGTGATGTTGTCTCATGTCTATCCTGACATTCAGGAGAGATTGAGGGTATGGAGAAGATGGAAGTTGAGTTACTCAAGATACCAATTTCAGAGCCCTGAGTTCATTGAAGAAGAGGAGGAGCTCATAAGTTTCTTAGGTGACATATCAATTAGCTCTGCCCTTGATCCTAATTTTTGCATGAACATCCTTTATCAAAGGAAGGATGAAGAGAAACAAAGAGCCATGGAGAAGGCCAAAGCTATTGAAGAATCCAAGAGGCCTCATTCATGTGACTTTACTGATGCGCATGAAGATGCCCTGGAATCAGCTGAGCGACAACGACTTAGAAGAAATTGACCCTGTTGTGGCAGCAGAGAAAGATGAATTCCAGCAAGCCATAAGAGAATCAAAACAGATGCACGAGCAAAGAATGCAAGAGGGTCCAGGAGAATCATCTTCACTCTCCTTAGTCCCTGATGTTATGAATGTGGTGCATAACATAGCTGTCAATATTGCTGCCACCACATCCCCCGTGCACTCAGAAGATGGCACCAGGAACATTGGCGATGAAGCTAAGAATGGTGACAAAGCGGGCACCTTAGCGAAGCCAACTCCTGCAGAAGGTGTTGAGACACCTGCCCCCACGGCTGATCACTCAAAGGGAATAACAATCGAGTCTCAGGTGCAGAGTAACCCCACTACTCTTAACTTAGCTGGTGCGCCAGCTGAGGGGAAAGCTCTCACCACCACAGCGAGGTCGGAGGATGCTGTGGGAGACCAACCTATGAAGTTTGGAGGCGAAGGTGAGAAACAAAATGAACAGCAAAGTGAAGTTGATGAAGCTCAGACGGTTTAGACTGTCTCAGCTGAAACCTCATCTACACTAAAGGCCGATGAAGCTGCTGATGCAGCTAAGGCACATGATGGAAAGGAGGCCATGGGAGTTGAGACTCCTGGCCCTGAAAGTGCAATCCTAGGAGTTGAGACTCTGACGGATGACACTTAAGACCCTATGGCAACTGAGTCTGCTGAAAGGAGATCTGTCCAAGACCCTGCTACGGTTGAGACTGCATATAGGGATATTGAAGGCCCTCCAGTGGTTGAGACTGCTAAGGGTGTAGAAGGCCCAAAGGAGGTTGAGACTTCCTTAGTAAAGAAGCTGTAAATGAGCCTACTCCTCAGGTGGAGGCAGCTGACGAAGAAGAAGAAGTCAACGCGCTTCATGATTCTCAGGAACATATTGATATTGAATTCCTAGAATCCGAAGATGAAGCTGAGTCCACCCCCGTTGATGAATCTAATAAGGACACAAGTGAGGATGCTCAAGCCTCTCGGAGTGAAGCTAGTGATAAAGATGCTCTGATGAAATTCGTTTTAGTTGATGGGCCACCCCCAATGGCACCATCACACTCTAATGACGCTGATGAGTCAGTTGAGGACCAGACTACTCATAAAGAAGCCCCAACTGATACCGAGGAAGTCATTAAGACAAACGAGGTCAATCACCGAGCAAACTCCCACACAAATGCTCAAGTGAAACTCAATCACTCAACAGGCTAACACACCGCTCCAGTGCGATGATGCTAAAGCGGCTAAGAGGCACGCCGAAAGAAATCGGAAAGAGAAGAAAAGGCTTCACAAGTGAAGATGTGAAAATACCTATTTACCCGATGAGTTATTCGAGAATCTCTTTCCTTTTGAAGCCCGAATTCCCATTGAAGCGAATCACCGCGAACAAGCTAAAATCACCGTCCACATCCCACCGGAAGAACGCGGAACTCAACGATACAACAATGGTGCCTATAGGTTTTGACTTTGATGCAATATGGCGGAGAATGAGTCCGCTGCGATAGCCAAAAAAAATCTTTAAAGCCATCTGTCTTTGAGATCAAGAAAATGGAGTATGGCTTTGTATCATTAGACCAAAGGCTGGATAATCGTGATGCCAACATCACTGGAGACATTTGCGGTGTTGTTCTAAGAATTCGAGAATGGGTTGGACAAACACTGGCTTTGAGAGGAGAGTAGGTCCGCTACTTTAAGTCCCCTGTTCACGAATTGGTGGTGCGAGCTCCGATAATCTCAAGTTCTAGCAGAGGCAAAGGGACCACATTATAAGGATGGAAGAGTCTCATAAGTCGGACATGGAGTTGCTCAAGCTCCAACACAAGAATGAGATTGCCAGATTGGAGACCATCATGAGTCAGCAGATTCAGGTTCTCCAAATAGAAATAAAGTTGATGGCAGCTAAGTCGAAAGATATTCAGTCTGAGTTCCGAACAGCTTACTCAAGTCTCATGATAAACATGATTCAACTAACAGCAAACTCAATTTCATCCTTGGTGGTATGTTCCCTGGCCTAATTCTACCTTTTGGTGATGATGCCAAAAAGGGGGAAGATGAAGCCATGAGGGAACTGAAAGAAGGTCTAGGGAGTGATAAGGATGGAGATAAAGGGGAAGAAAGTAAGGGGGAAGGAAGCTCTGTGAAAAATCCCCCATTGAAAATCATGTTTGCCAAAACCCCTCAACAAGGAGAAGTCACAGCCTCACTTCTTAGCAGACTACCTAAAGAGCTGACACTTGAAGAGAAAGCTGAGTTGGCAGTCAAGGAATCAAGAAAAGCCATCGATGCTGAGTTTGAGAAGGTAGCTGAGAAGCATTCCGAGTGTATTAAAGATATCATAACAAGGTACAATTGTCCCCCAAGAGGACTATTAAAGGATTCCCCATCAATCAAACCTCCAAGAGAAATCACGATGCCTGATGCTGGATCTGAGCCCAAATCTCTAGAGTTTCAACCTCTAGAAGCTGAAGGTTATTTCAAGAACTTGACTCTACCGCATGCGTGGGACTTGTACTGGGAGAAGGGTATTGATTTGTGCAAATCAGTTGTTAAACAACAAAGTTCCAGCAGTCACTCAGTTGAAAAGGCACCAGTACAATACACTCCCAAAGGAGGAGCTGAGTCAACAAGAGGGAAGCGAAGGTCTGGAAGTAGTGGAAGAGGCAGAGGCACTCCATCACAGCCAAGACCACAAGACATGAGGTACATTGATCCACATAAGAAAGGGATCAATTACTGGGTTGGGTATGATCATCTTGCCAATTTAGAAGTAATCCGCAAGAATGAGGAAGCTGTGAGAAGGCAAGTGACAGAAAATGAGAGAGATATGAGTGAATGGGAGGAAAGGCAGCATAGGGATGACCCTACTGCTAAGCGCGCATATGAAAGGAAAAAGAGAGATGAAGAAGAGAGAAAAATAAGAAGGGAGAGGATGACAGAAGGAGAGCAAAAGAGGAAGAGAGAAAAAGGAAGCAGTCGAGGCGTTGAAGATGGATGTAACCCTTTCATGTATTCTACTTGACTGTAAATACACAACTGTAACTATTTTGTAAAATCTTAAGGCTCTGATACCTGTTGTAATTATAACTGTGCTCTGATATATGTTGTAATATAGTATAGCTCTGATACAGTGTATATAGTATATCTTGTAAACAACTTTGTAAAGGACAAGAATGTTTTGATCAATAAAATTGACATATTCGAAGCATACATTCTTTGTTACTGCACTGCTTGTGTTTGTTGTATTTTTAATTTAAGTTTTGACATCATCAAAAAGGAGGAAATTGTTAGGAAATTTATTATTAGATTTTAATGATATCATGTAAAACTTAGAATAGGAAGTTGGCACCCCATTTTCCTAGTATTTCTATTTTGTAATAGATAGGACTGCATAAGCTGAGTGAAGTCAGCTATGTTGAAGAATGCAAGAAGTCAACTGAAGACTGAAGCAAAGACCCAGCTGTGTGTCAGCTGAGTGCAGTCAAGATGAAAGACAAAGACTCGACTGAAGGAGATCCAACTGAGGAACAACTGTGTAAAGTTTGAAGAAGTGACAGTCAAGTCTGTAAAGGGCCAAGTCTACCAGTTGAACTGACAGTTGAGTCTTTCCTAAAAGGTTGGAGCAAACTCAAGTCAAATGGGTAAAGGCAGCTATCAAATCAAGTCGACAGATATAAATCCGTTGAATGGAAGTCAAGGATATTACTCAATATAGTAATAAGTCCAAGCTACCATATCTTAAAGTGCAAAAGGAATAAACCAATGGGAAGCACTGAGGCTTCTGTCAGGTCCTGAAAAGCTGCAGGATCATTTAATACGAGGAAATATCACCATCACAAGATGCAAGTCAATAAAACATAAGCCAATGAACACGAAGTGTCATTTGAAAATAGCCTATCTCTTCAACGGGAAAATTTTCAAATGAGCACTATAAAAGGCTGAGGAAACAAGAGAGAGAACACATGAATGACCAAGCAATTTAAGCAAGCAAAACTTGGAAACACTCTCTCAAGCTCATTAAGAAATTCCTCAAGCCAAAAATCGAAGGAACTCGATCCAACACACTCTTTGAAGGAAAGAATTCTTCAACTAGTTGAATAGAAAAAGTTTTAAGAACAAAAGGGTCTACTCTCCTAGATTTAAGGAGATGTAGTAAGGTTCAAGGTCGAACCGTAAGTTTTGAGCTCGTTGGAAGGCTGTGTGATCAATTCCAAGGTTTCGAAAGGAGCTGAAGTAGCAAGGCAGCTGTCTTGTGAAGAAGCTGAGTCACAGGAGAAACCAGATGTTTGATCAAGGATGTTTCAAACTGAGAACTACTTTGTAACTTGATCTGTTACTTAGTAGATTCCTCCATGAGTTGGAGAAGAGTGGATTAGAGGAATTACCCCATCCTCAAACCACTATAAAATTTACTTGTGTCATTTACTTACAACATTTTAATTTCCTGCTTATATTCATACTTGGTGTTTAAGTTAAATTGCTAACCCAACTGATAATAACATTGCTCAGAACAAGAGTTAAAAACAAGTTTAAAATTAACAAAGGTGTTAATCTTCCAACAGTATAAAACCAAATCAACTAAAAAGTTAAGTGTTAGTTGACGCATCTAAGTTATACTATCAACAGATCGATCAGTCATTGGTGGGGTAACTTTGTTGAAGTAAGCCAACCTAGTTGTCCCCAAGGACTTAGACGTTTTGAGTCAACTATGTTGAAATATTTTAAAAGGACTAAATTGCAAAAATTGGTAAGGTTTATTCAACCTCCCCTCTTCTAAACCTTACGCCACACCCCTTAGGACCTACAGAGAGATTCCAATTATGTGTGATAACACAAGTGCCATTGCAATTACTCAGAATCAAGTATTGCATTCAAGAACCAAGCACACTGATGTTAGGTATCATTTTATAAGAGATCATTTTGAGAAGAAAGCCATCACAATGGAATACATATCAATTGAGAAACAATTAGCTGATATATTCACTAAGCCCTTATGTGAATCAAGGTTTGAAGAACTTAAAAATGAGCTTGGATTGATTGAGTTGTGTTAGAATGCTCCGAAGACTCATTTAACAGAGTTAAAGTTGGGAGAATTGCATTTCAGAAGAGTTTCACTCATTCAACCAAGTGAAACAGACTTATGAGGCTAGTCAACTGAATCGTGTTAGCTGGACAACCAAGTATTATGCAGTCGAATCAATTGAAGAGAGAAGCAAAGTCAAGTCATAAATGAAGAAAGATGATGTATTTATGAGCTACGTGACAAAACAAGGTTATTTTCCTTAAGCGGGAATGTTTTTAAGCTTGACGTCAGCAACATTAAATACTATCAGTCAAAAGTTGCGATGGTTTATGTAATACCCGAGCCTCTCACTACTCACTGGCCAATATAGTTCATGCATTACATATTGGTAATATGCTATTTGCATAATCTGATTATCATATATGACATTGCTAGTTTTATAATTTTTGAAACTCTCTTATATTGATTAGCCGTTGGATTACTAATTTAAGTAGTTAAAAAAATTGTATTTAGTTTTTGGATTATTAAATGCTAGTTATTAAGTTACACGTGGTAACATTGAAAGGATAAGTTTACAAGGCTACACGTGGTAAATTTAAGGGTGAAAGGTGGCAGCAATATGTGTAACGGGAAATATAAAATGCAAACAAATTGATTGAACGGATTAATGTAATATATGATGGTATAGTATTTGAGATCAATAGTTTTATTTAAAAAAAAGGTAGGAGGGAGTAAATCATAATTACAAAATAAATTAGGGCCTTAGACTTTGTATTATATTATAAGTATATATATGTGTGAACAATGTCATACGTGTGTGGGTGTGTAGCTTATATATATATATGTACAAGTGTGAAACAGGGTAGGTTACCTTAATTATGATTAGTTATTAAAAAAACTAACTTATATAAATACACGAGTGAGTTTTAACTTTATAACATGTGTCTTGTAACCTTACAAAGCACCCACACCGCCTTAAGAAATAAAGGATAAATATATATTCCATTTAGTAGTATAAACCTAAAGCTCGGCACACTCGTAGGTGAGAAAAGAGGAAAAAAAACAAAGGTAGGGGCTGGTCTTCAACAAGGAAATAGAAAAGTTGAGAAGGTGAAAAAAAAAAGGTAGCAAACTTCAAATCTAAAGCTCATCTTATTGAATTTCTCAATGTCTGACAATAGTTATTTCTCATAATTGATGTTTCTAGCTAACAATTAAACTTCTTAGGTCTACTATCTTGCAAAAGGATGATAGAAATTGGGATAAAAGACTATTATTATGGTTAGTAGGTGGCCTAATTAACAAGAATATTACCTGCTTTATGAGACAGAGAGGCGAGGACTAATTCATGAGAGAAACTATACATATGTAAATTCTACCCCAAAGAATTGGTAGTTCTTTTTATTTCATACTATAATATATATATATATATATATATATAATCTATATGACACACACATACGTGATTACAAGAAATAAATAGATACATGAGCTTGCATAAAGGCTAATTGATTAGGGAATTCCAAATCAACCTTTTTCCTTTGATTTTATAATAGTACAAAACTAGTTTAAAGGATTTTTTATGGTTTTGTATGCACTAAATGTGAGAAGTGCCATGATGAATTTGTGATAATATAGTAAGAAGTTCACATGGAAAATTTTAGGTTGTAGATGAATATGGATTAGTTCAAAATTCTTGTTATTTGAATTTCATACAAAGGGACAAATGAGGTTGGTCAGGTTTGGCTAATAAGATTTAATAATTATAATGTTTTACACATTAAGTTTAACTATATATATATATATATATATATGTTCGGTCCCCTCATGAGATTAGGCTAATAAACTCATTGATTAAATTAATAGTATGAAATAATACCTTGTGTCATTAGAGATTGCTCATATATACGGTTAGTGGAAAAGACATTTTGCTAACTTTCAATAGCCTACCAACGGTGAAAGGTAAGTAAAAATCCATCTGCAATTGTAATGCATGAACATAGTATTGTTTAAATTAATTGTATGATATGTGACTAGTGGTATCTTGTTGAATATGTATGGGTATTATATGTTGCATAATTGGCTTGTATGATGTTGCAATATGGTGTTTGGTGAGCCGTTGAACATGCCATTCACAGCATTTGCATGTGCATGCATATTAGAAGAGGATGTTCGCATGCACGAAAATATTTTCTGGAAGAAACTAGATATTTGCTGACCACTGCTAGTGCACTGAGGCACGCTGAGCGTGCTTATGATATATATTTAGGTATAGCAAGTGGGATACTTCCTGGTGAACACAGAGCTAGATGGGAGATGGGCTCTCGGTGGGTCACAGGAGGATGGTCCATTTGTGAGTATCTATGTATGACCCTGCGGGGTGTGATACTTCTTGGCGGACACAAGGGACGCAAGTAGGGGACCCTTGGCTGGGCCGCGGGAGGATGGTCCACACGTAGATTCATACTGATATTATTGGTCATTTGATTATTGCTGTGTGCAGAGCTCTTTTCCAGTGCTTAGTAGTTGGGTCAGGGGCCCAAATGAAAGAAAATGATTTAAGAAAAGTATTTTGATTCCTGGCATTTACATGTTAGCATTACATGTTGTAAAAGCATCATTATTCTTTGGACATGCATGATTTTTACTTGATGAGCTTTAGCTCATATAGTTCATGCATTGCAGGTGAGCATAGGTATGCCTGAGCTTTTGGCTTACTGTGCAGTGCTGAAGTTCTTTCAGGTTTTGAGGCTCATGGATATGGATGACGACCTGTCAGGCTTGTAGTTGGGTTCATTTTGGTTTGGCTTCAGTTGTGTTATATGTAGAAACTCGTACCTTTGTATATAACTTTTGAAACTTTATTGTAAAAATATTTAAATCGTTTGTTGGTTTGAGTTTTGGGTTTGTATATCTAGTCTTCGTGTTTATGTACAAACAGGGTTGACTAGCCTTTTGCCTCTAACTGATAAAATCTTCGCTGCAATGTACAGGGTTTTCGTTGATCGTCTGTTATTAAATTTAAACACAGGAAAAGAAAAAAAAATATTTACACATTTTAAAAAGACTTTGTGGTCGAGTTGTGCTATTTGTTACTTTCTAATAGTAGCAATAGGGGTGGGCGTCATAGAGTGGTATCAGAGCACGGCTACAGGTTCTTTAGACTATCCATGTTCATGAACTCAAAACTTGTGGAGCACAGCCATGCCAATAAGTTTTATTTTATTGTCTGATGCATTATGTTTCGTGAAATTATATTGGCCATGTGTTATTAGATTTCCCTAAGATAGTGTTTCAGCTATGGTGAGAACTAGAGGTGAAAGTAGTGGTAGGGATAGAAACCAAGGACGGGGACACCTGTTCTAACTAGTGATCTAGATAATGTCGTTATTAGACTTATAAAACTCAACCAGGGACAATCTGAACAAATACAACAACTCATTAATTCAAGGGATATAGCTGAAGAATAGAGAGTTCAAATGAAAAGACCACGGCAAATGATAGATCAAGTCGAGATAGTGGGAGAAAGATTCCGAAAGCTAAATCGACCAAACTTTAAAGATGCAGAAGATCCCATAGCAGCAGAAGATTGGTTGCGAACTCTAAATAATATGTTCCAGTACAACAGGGTCCTAGAATAAGAGAGTTTTTCAAGTTCAACAAAGAGAAATCCAACTTTCAACCACGTCAAGGACAACAACAATGAGAACAAGTTAAGCGTCAAAGAGCTGATCAAAGTAAGGCATCTATAACACTACTTTTTGCCCTAGGTGCAAGACTTAACATACTAGGAGTTGCACGATAGATACCAGGAGATGTTTTACGTATGGGATGCCAGGACATTTTGCTAGTGCATGCCCAAATAGGCTGAACTCTATAGGACAAAAGAATGTGCCAGCCAGAGCATTTACTATCACCAGAGCAGACGCAGAGGCAAACCCATCGGTGGTGATAGGTAAACTTTTTATCTTTGACACCCCAACATTCGTACTATTTGATTCGGGAGTGTCACATTCATTTGCATCCATTGAGTATGTGAGGAGACTGGGTAGGACACCTGATGTAGCTGAAGTGGGTTACAATGTAACAATTCCCTCGGGATATTCAAAACAAACAAATCAAATTTTGAAAGCTTGTGCTATTCCAATCGAAAATAGAGAACTTTATGTTGATCTAATTTTGTTACCCATGAATGACTACGATATCATTTAGGGTATGGATTGGTTATCAAAGTATGGTGCTACAATCGATCGTCAGAAAAAGATAGTAACCTTTCAACCTAATGCGAAGATCCATTTACCTTCGTCGAAATCACAACCCGCGTTAGATTTCCAATGATATCAGCACTAGAGGCACAACGTTTACTAAATTGTGGTTGTGAAGGATACTTAGTAATTTTCTTGAAAATCGAGGAACAACACCAACTAGTCCTTGATGAAGTTCCAATTGTGAGAGAATATCCTGATGTATTTCCAGATGATCTTCCCGGATTACCACCTGATCGCGAGATCGAATTTGTTATTGACTTACTTCCAAAAACGTCTCCAATCTCTAAAGCTCCATACCGCATGGCTCCATCTGAATTGAAAGAGTTGAAGATACAATTGCAAGAGCTATTGGACAAAGGCTTTATCAGACTTAGCTTCTCGCCATGGGGTGCGCCACCCTATTCGTTAAAAAAGAAGAATGGTGCGTTGAGATTGTGTATTGACTATCAAGAAATAAACAAGGTTACAATCAATAATAAATACCCACTACCTCGAATCGATGATTTGTTCGATCAACTTCAAGGTGCATCAAAGCATTTTCAAGATCGACTTGCGATCCCGTACCATCACCGAAAATAAAAGAAAATGATATAACCAAGACAAACCTTGAAAGACAAGGTATGGACACTATGAATTTCTGGTGATGCCATTTGGGTTAACGAATGCCCAATCGCTTTCATGGACTTGATGAATCGGGTATTTAGGGATTTTCTAGATAAATTCATTATTGTATTTATTGATGATATCTTGATCTACTCTAGGACAAAAGAGGAGCACGATGAACACTTAAGAATTGTGTTAGAGGTCCTAAAAGTAAAACAATTATATGCCAAATTTAAGAAATGTGAATTCTGGCTAGATAGAGTAGTATTCTTAGGACATGTTGTGGTCGGAGCAGGAATCTCGGTTGATCCAAGTAAAGTCGAGACTAATAGCAATTGGCCACAACCCACAAATCCTTCATAAATACGTAGTTTTCTTGGTTTTGCTGGCTATTATCGCCGATTTGTAGAAATATTCTCCAAGATTGCTTCGCCTTTAAAACAATTGACTAGAAAGAGTATCTCATTCAAATGGACAGAATCATGCGAACAAAGCTTTCAAGAAATGAAGAAGAGATTGACTTCAGCACCTATTCTATCAATTCCATCAGGTACTGGAGGTTTGTAGTTTATAGTGACGAGTCGAAGAATGACCTAGGATGCGTATTGATGCAAAATGGTAAGGTGATTGCGTATGCGTCTAGACAATTGAAGGACTATGAAAAGAACTACCCAAAGCATGATTTAGAGCTTGTTGCAGTGGTATTTTCGCTTACAATATGGAGGCATTACCTATGTGAGATCTACACAGATCACAAGAGTTTAAAGTACTTCTTCACACAAAAAGAACTAAATATGCGACAACATCGATGGTTGGAATTAGTGAAGGACTACATTGTGAGATCAACTATTATCTTGGTAAAGCCAATGTTGTAGAAGATGCGTGAGCCAGAAATCAATACAAAGCAATGCAATTACGATTCGCATTCGGAAACTAGAATTAATGGATCTTCAGAAAATGAACGTAGAGGTTGTATCATTAGGGTCTATTGAAGCTAAATTAGCAGCGTTAACACTCCGACTGGCGCTACTTGATCGAATTCAATAAGAACAACATGGTGATTATTACTATGTTAAAGTGAAGGAAAATATTGCCTCAGGAGTGTCTTCTGACTTAAAAATATTTGAGGATGGAGTACTTCGATTTAAAGAATGGTTATGCGTGCCCAACAGGGAAAATCTTCAAGAGGATGTTCTAGCATAAGCGCATTCAATGCCATATTCTGTACATCCAGGAGCTACTAAAATGTACACAGATTTGAAGATGCATTACTGGTGGCCAGGCATAAAAGGTGATATCGCCCAATACGTGGAACAATATTTCACCTGTTAACAAATAAAGGCGGAACACAAAAGGTCAGCTGGAACGTTGCAACCTCTGCCTATTCCAGAATGAAAATGGGAAAGGATCACCATAGATTTTCTGACAGGTTTGCCCAAAACTGTCAAAGGGTGCTATGCTATTTGGGTGATCGTAGATAGATTAACCAAATCTGCTCATTTTATTCCTATTTGTTCTACTTATTCTATGGATTGATATGCACAAATTTATATACAAGAAGTTGTTAGACTTCACGGTGTGCCACTATCTATTATTTCAGATAGAGGCTCTAGATTCTTATCTATTTTTTGGAAGAGTCTACGAAAGGCAGTAGGAACACAATTATCGTTTAGTACATCGTATCACCCTCAGACCAACGGACAATCAGAAAGAACAATACAAACTTTAGAAGATATGCTTAGAGCATGTGTTCTAGATTTTGAAGGACAATGGAGTAAATATCTACCTTTGACAGAATTTTCCTATAACAATAACTATCAAGCCACTATCGGGATGGGTTGTACGGTAGAAAGTGTAGATCGTTGGTTCACTGGGACTAGGTTGATGAAAAGAAGCTTTTAGGTTCAAACCTGGTTCAAGAAATGATAGAAGCCGCAATGCAAATTCGGCAGAGAATGGAAACTACTCAGAGCCGATAGAAAAGCTACTCAGATCAAAGAAGAAGAATGTTAGAATTTTCTGTAGGAGATCGAGTGTTTCTTAAGGTGGCACCGATGAAAAGGGTAATGCGATTTGGAAAGAAAGGAAAACTTAGTCCTAGATACATAGGACCGTTTCATATTACTGAGAGAATTGGTGATATGGCTTACAGACTTGACTTACCTGCGTCAATGTCTCAAATTCATGATGTATTCCATTTTTCTATGTTGAGGAAATATGTTGCAAACCCATCTCACATTTTGACAAACGAGCCGATAGAGTTGAAAACGGATTTAAGCTACGAAGAGATACATGTGGGGATATTGTTACGAGAAGTAAAGAAACTCAGGAATAAGGAAATCCCATTAGTTAAAGTACTTTGGAGGAATCAATCAGTAGAAGAAGCTACTTGGAAAAGAGAAGACACAATGATAGCTAAGTACCCTCATCTATTCCGGTAAGAAAAATTTCAAGAGGACGCAATTTTTATAAGGAGGGGAGGATGTAATACCTGAGCCTCTCACTACTCACTGGCCAATATAGTTCATGCATTACATATTGGTAATATGCTATTTGCATAATCTGGTTATCATATATGACATTGCTAGTTTTATAATTTTGAAACTCTCTTATAGTGATTAGCCGTTGGATTACTAATTTAAGTAGTTAAAAAAATGGTATTTAGTTTTTGGATTATTAAATGCTAGCTATTAAGTTACACGTGGTAACATTGAAAGAATAAGTTTACAAGGCTACACGTGGTAAATTTAAGGGTGAAAGGTGGCAGCAATATGTGTAACGGGAAATATAAAATGCAAACAAATTGATTGAACAAATTAATGTAATATATGATGGTATAGTATTTGAGATCAATAGTTTTATTTAAAAAAAGGTAGGAGGGAGTAAATCATAATTAGAAAATAAATTAGGGCCTTAGACTTTGTATTATAATATAAGTATATATATGTGTGAACAATGTCATATGTGTGTGGGTGTGTAGCTTTTATATATATGTACAAGTGTGAAACAGGGTAGGTTACCTTAATTATGATTAGTTATTAAAAAAAAAAAACTAACTTATATAAATACACGAGTGAGTTGTAACTTTATAACATGTGTCTTGTAACCTTACAAAGCACCCACACCGCCTTAAGAAATAAAGGATAAACATATATTCCATTTAGTTGTATAAACCCAAAGCTCGGCACACTCGCAACAGAGAAAAGAGGAAACAAAAACAAAGCTAGGGGCTGGTCTTCAACAAGGAAATAGAAAAGTGGAGAAGGTGAAAAAAAAAAGGTAGCAAACTTCAAATCTAAAGCTCATCTTATTGAATTTCTCAATGTCTGACAATAGTTATTTCTCATAATTGATGTTTCTAGCTAACAATTAAACTTCTTAGGTCTACTATCTTGCAAAAGGATGATAGAAATTGGGATAAAAACTATTTTTATGGTTAGTAGGTGGCCTAATTAACAAGAATATTACCTGCTTTATGAGACAGAGAGGCGAGAACTAATCCAGAGAGAAACTATATATATGTAAATTCTACCCCAAATAATTTGTAGTTCTTTTTATTTCATACTATAATATATATATATATATATCATCTATATGACACACACAAACGTGATTACAAGAAATAAATAGATACAGGAGCTTGCATAAAGGCTAATTGATTAGGGAATTCCAAATCAACCTTTTTCCTTTGATTTTATAATAGTACAAAACTAGTTTAAAGGATTTTTTATGGTTTTGTATGCACTAAATGTGAGAAGTGCCATGATGGATTTGTGATAATATAGTAAGAAGTTCACATGGAAAAATTTAGGTTGTAGATGAATATGGATTAGTTTAAAATTCTTATTATTTGAATTTCATACAAAGGGACAAATGAGGTTGGTCAGGTTTGGCTAATAAGATTCAATAATTATAATGTTTTACACATTAAGTTTAACTATATATATATATATATATATATATATATATGTTCGGTCCCCTCATGAGATTAGGCTAATAAACTCATTGATTAAATTAATATTATGAAATAATACCTTGTGTCATTATAGATTGCTCATATATACGGTTAGTGGAAAAGACATTTTGCTAACTTTCAATAGCCTACCAACGGTGAAAGGTGAGTAAAAATCCATCTGCAACTGTAATGCATGAACATAGTATTGTTTAAATTAATTGTATGATATGTGACTGTGGTATCTTGTTGAATATGTGTGGGTATTATATGTTGCATAATTGGCTTGTATGATGTTGCAATATGTTTGGTGAGCCGTTGAACATGACATTTCATAGCATTTGCATGCGCATGCATATTAGAAAAGGATGTTTGCATGCACGAAAATATTTTCTGGAAGAAAATAGATATTTGCTGACCACTGCTAGTGCACTGAGGCACGCTGAGCGTGCCTATGATATATATTTAGGTATAGCAAGTGGGATACTTCCTGGTGAACACAGAGCTAGATGGGAGATGGGCTCTCGGTGGGTCACAGGAGGATGGTCCATTTGTGAGTACATATGTATGACCCTACGGGGTGGGATACTTCTTGGCGGACACAAGGGACGCAAGTAGGGGACCCTTGGCTGGGCCATGGGAGGATGGTCCACACGTAGATTTATACTGATATTATTGGCCATTTGATTATTGCTGTGTGCAGAGCTCTTTTCCAGTGCTTAGTAGTTGGGTCAGGGGCCCAAATGAAAGAAAATGATTTAAGAAAAGTATTTTGATTCATGGCATTTACATGTTAGCATTACATGTTGTAAAAGCATCATTATTCTTTGGACATGCATGGTTTTTACTTGCTGAGCTTTAGCTCATATAGTTCATGCATTGCAGGTGAGCATAGGTATGCCTGAGCTTTTGGCTTATCGTGCGATCTTTGGAGTTCTTTCAGTTTTGAGGATCATGGATATGGATGACGACACACAGGCTTGTAGTTGGGTTCATTTTGGTTTGGCTTCACATTTGTGTTATATGTAGAAACTCATCGTATATAACTTTTGAAACTTTATTGTAAAAATATTTAAATAATTTGTTGGTTTGAGTTTTGGGTTTGTATATCTAGTCATCGTGTTTATGTACAAACAGGGTTGACTAGCCTTTTGCCTCTAAATGATAAAATCTTCACTGCAATGTACAGGGTTTTCGTTGATCGTCTGTTATTACATTTAAACACAGGAAAAGAAAAAAAATATTTACACATTTTGAAAAGACTTTGTGGTCGAAAGGCGCTTATTTTTGTTACTTTCTAATAGTAGCAATAAGGGTAGGCGTCATTTTTACCCATGATTGGATATAAATACTGCCGCATTTAATGCGAGGAAATTAATGTGGTTTGAAACTTTTGATCTCAACCGTTGATCATGTTTTAACCCTTTGAAATTCTAAAACCGTCTCTTCAAGTCACTTACATACTCAAAAGCCATTTTCTCTCTCTTTACTTTATTCTCAAATTTTCAAGACTCTCAGAAAACTCTCTCTGCAAAAATGAAACCCTAGTTCTTCATTCTCATTCTCAATACTCAATATGGCACCCAAGGAAGCTGTTCTTAACTTTGCTAAACTTGCTGAGAAGATCCACGTGGGTTTGCTAGTGGATTTTGAATGCCTTGCCAAGAAGGCGTTTGACAAGGAGTTGGCTGAAAATATTGTTAAGAACCTTGAGAAATCTGGGCTGAAAAGATTTCTCACGCTGGAGATGACCCAAACCTTCCAGGAGGAGGTAGTCATGTTTTACGTGAATGCTTCTATTCACGATGATGGAATCCATTCGTCTATGAATAGAAAGGACATTAAGTTGACTGCGGCTGACTTGGCGGAGTATTTGCACCTTCCCACCAGTGGACTGATGGAGCTTACTAGGAAGGAGGTTGATTTGGTGCAGGCATGGAAAAAGATAGCCAAGCCAGAGTCAGCTGGCAAACCTAACTACTCTGCTTTGAAGAAGTTGACCAAGGATGACTACCACAAGTTGATGGATGTGGTGGCCAAGTGCATTGATATGAAGTTTGGATCCTTCAATCGCCTTGTCCCATAAGCTATTTTTATGGCCGCCATTATAGAGGAGAGGTGAATGGAGTGAGTTCATCTTTGAGTAAGATGTGGTGAAAATTATGAAAAAGAGAGAAAGTTAGCAAAAGAATGAGGGATGAGCAGTATCTAGGTGAATGAAAGAAGAATGAAGCTCGAAAAAGAAAGAAAAATCTTTGAAACAAGAAAGAGAGAAAATCGAGCAAAGGAAAGAAACGAAAAGAAAAATTCTAAAAATTGTGAAAAATTTGAGAGCTTAAGGCTAAAGAAAAAAGGAAAAAAAAGGCAAAAAAAAAGGCAAAAAGGCCTAAGAAAAAAAAAAGAAGAAAAAGGGTGGAGTTGAGTAGAAAAAGAACATATCTTGAAAAAAATGAGTTTTATGATAAAATTGGGTTGGTGAGTTACAAGTCTGTGTGCTTAAATTCTATTTGCTCAAGTCAAGTCACTTAATTCAAATTTTTCCTACCCTTACCAAAGAGCCTACATTACAACCTAATAAAATGTTTTTTTTTATTCTTAAGTTGTGCACACAAAAATGGTAGAGATGTTAAGGCGATTTGCAAGACTATGGTAGTTCTACATTCATGGAATTAATTTTGAGCGTAAACACTTACACTTTGAGAGTTGAGTGATACACTACTACTTGTGAGTCGCGATGTCAAGTACCCAAGAGAGTATTAATTATGCCGAACTTGTAATTGATGACTTATTGATAATGAATTGCATGGTTTACTTAAATATAGAGTCTAATAAGATTGAATGTTTATAGTGTTCTTGTGTGTTCTTTGTACCCCTTGATATTATTTTTCTTAATTTGCTCGAGGACGAGCAATGGTTTAAGTTTGGAGGATTTTGATACGTGTAAAATATACGTGCTTTTAAGGGCTTATTTTGATATATAATTGATGCATCTG
The DNA here is from genome assembly GCA_016081115.2 of Rehmannia glutinosa. Lineage (NCBI taxonomy): Eukaryota > Viridiplantae > Streptophyta > Magnoliopsida > Lamiales > Orobanchaceae > Rehmannia > Rehmannia glutinosa. Next base: position 110,695 of record JABTTQ020002190.1, on the reverse strand, counting down.
CATGTATATTTAATGTATTTTACTTTGTTTTCTTTGTTGGGTGTAATATTGCGTGCTCTTGTGAATTTGTAGAAAATGGAGCTAAATTGGACAAAACGTGGTAGCATGTTTCAAAATGATATGTCAAAAGACAAGGTATGAGCAAAAATGTGAAGGAAAGAAGCATGGACGGTCGAACAAAAGGGAATTTCCTTCAAAAACGTCCAAACGCGCTAACAGCTTCCAACACTGGTAGAGTTTAGTAATTTGGCCATAACTTTCTCTACAAAATTGATATTGAGGTAATTCAAGTGGCTATGGAAAGCTAAGAGAACGGGCGACAACTTTCTTGAACACCCCAGGAGCAAATTTGGATCGCACAACCTGACCGTGTGGGTTGTCACGGCTGGTGCGATGTGTCTGGGGCTGAATTTGAGTCCTAATCCCATCAGAACTCTACCAGTGATCTCTCAAAGCACCTATATAAGGGGGACCAAGGCCTAAACGAATTTTCATCATCTTATATACATCATTCATACACCATACAACACACCAAATTCACAGAAACACAAGATCAAAGGTCTTTTGAGAGAGAAGGGCTAGGTCAAGAAGAGCACCACAAGGCCTTTCGCATCTACGGAAGCACAAGAGCTTCGAAGGCTTGGAAGGAGAATCCATCCTGACAAGAAGAGATTTTCTTTCTTAGTTTAGATCTCTTGTATGCGCTTAAACGATGTCACAATGTTGATTTCAAGTTTGTCTATGAATTTGTGATCTATGTTTGGCTAATATTTCGGATCTTAGGGCATAATCAAAACTAAAGATTCATGTTAAATCTAAAATAATTGTTTTCTTAATTGATTCATGTGTTTTATTTTATGAATTCGAGTGCTTATTCTTAATTGTTGATTATTTGGCCAATAATTTGCATGTCATACTTATTAGTCCATAATCCGGGAGGTGAGTTCTAGCAAGACGAAAATCGAATTCAAACATAAAACAGGGTAATGTATTGGGAAACTACTTCTGTTTGTGGGGAGTATTTCAATTCAAAGATTTTTTGGGAGTTAATAATAGTTGTGATGGATCGGGAGACCTCAATTATTATTAATCTACTGTTTATGTGCCACCTGGGAGTGGGAATAAACTATTTAAGGAATTGAACCCATAGAAACACATGATTTGGTTTTGAAACTTTAATTGAATTTAATATTGAAGAAACATGTTGAGATTATGTGCCTAAGGTTGCTTCTGTGGTTGTGGAAAATACTTGTGGGGTTCGAAAATTTATTTCTCTTTCTATTAATTTTTTATTTTTCTAAAAACATGAGATTCGGTCGCTTCAATAAAATTGAAATGCGATGTTATTATAGCCTAAGTGTTTCGTAGTCAATCCCTGAGGAATACGACCTTGCTTACCATTATTCTAAACTACACTGTACACTTGCAGTTGTAAGATTCAAACAAATTTTTGGCGAACAAATATCTCTTAGGATTGTTGGACAACACCACCGTTCGCAATGCACTTGATGCAGACTACTGCACAACCATATTATATGAAAAGAAAAATATTGAGAGGCTTAAGGCAGTAGAAAAAGGAAAGTCAGCTGGTGACCTAGCAGACTCAAGCAGCAACGACGTGGAGATTATAGATGCAATTGGCCCAATACCTCCAGGAGACATTCAACTCCTTCCAAATCAAGGGAAGACAGGCCACCCAAGAAAGGTGAGCATCAAAGGGTTGATTATCAAAGAAATGATAATCAAAGGAAAGACAGAGCTGATCAGAGAGCTGAGAACCTGTGCTGGAATTGCAGACAGCCAAGACACTTTGCAGTTGACTGTTCCTATCCACCAGTCAACAAGTATAGGAATGAGGAAGAAAGAAAAGTCTTCAGGGAAAGAATACAGGAAAAGAGAAAACCATGTTAGGCTGATGGCCGAGATCTTGGGTTTGAGACAATTAACCTCAAGTCCAAAGAAGTAGCAGACTCAGATAGTAGTGAAGCAGACTACTCAAGTGATTCTGAGGAATAGGCTATGATCTACCTCATGGCTAAAGAACAAGATCAACCAGATCAAGAAGATGAGGTACAATCTAACTCATCTCATTCTGATTCAAGTGATAGTGACTGTGATACACACACTTCATCACCCACTGATCTTTATGATTCATCCAAAATTTGTCGAGTTCTTCAGCAAACTCCAAATAGAAAATACTTTGTGAAAAGCAAAAAGAGCTACAAGAAACCCCAGAAATTTCATCATAGAAATACATATGATGGGAATGGTAGAAACTACCCAAACCAAGCTGATTGGTACAATGTAAAATATCAACAAAGACCTATAGAATACAAGACAAAATGGCAAAGACCTAAACCTCAGCAAAGGTCATTCCAAAGGCAAAAGAGCTATTATCAGCACACATACGCACCCAAGCACTACACTTGTGTAAATATCACAACTACCCTAAGAAAGCAATTGCTAAAACACAAACACAATCATATAGACAAAAGAGACAGTTGTATGATCCTAAAACCCCCAAGCAATTTGCTAATGTGCACTATGATTATGACATTGATAGATGGCAACCACTTAGAGTCAGACCATTTTTGGTCAGAAGGTTGGTTGGAACAACTTACAACACTAACCTCCCCAGACCCAAACAAGTATGTGTACCTAAAAACTGATTTCATTTATTGCGGTTCAAGGAATATGGATAGTGGTTGATCATTTCCATTGAAAGTCATCTTATGGGGGAGTACCAAGGAACTTGGTACATGGATAGTGGTTGTTCCAGACATATGACAGGAAACAAGAAAAACCTATCAAGATTCAAAGAGATCAAAGGTGCAAAAGTTATATTTGGAGGAAATGAAGCTCCAAGGGAGATCAAAGACACAGGATCCATCAAGAAAAATGGATTGGAAATCACAGATGTTGCTTATGTTGAAGGCCTCAACTTCAACCTGTTAAGTATCAGCCAACTCTGTGACAAAGGCTACAATGTTGGATTCAACATGGGAGTGTGCCAGATCAAAGATGATGAATCAAATGAAATAGTGCTGCAAGGGTCAAGACAAAAATTTGTATGTGGTAGATTGGTTTACTGCCACACCAAGCACTTGTCTGTTAGCAAAGAGCGCATCCGAATCAAGTTGGTTGTGGCACAAGAAGCTGAAAAAGTCTCTTGAAGATTACCAAACTCAAAACATGAATTTCAAGATAATCAACAAGCTTGCAAGGAGTCATCTTGTAGAGGGATTGTCAGACTCAGTGTACAAGAAAGAAAGTGTATGTGATGCATGCCAGATGGGAAAGCAGATTAAATCATCATTCAAGGACAAGCCAAGTCCCTCATCAACAAGAATATTGCACTTGTTGAATATGGATTTATTTGATCCAGTTGAGCCAGCTAGCATAAGTGGAAAGAAATACACCTTAGTGGTGGTGGATGATTATTCAAGATATACATGGACAATTGTCATGTGTAAAAAAAGAAACACTGATAAAACCATTTATCAAACACCAAAGACTACCTCGGTTTTTGGGATTCTCACCGATGAAGAGAGTTTAAAATGAAAAGAGTCAAACCATTATAAAAATAAGATCTGACAGGGGAACTGAGTTTGTCAATGGGATAATAACTCAGTATTGTGTTGAAAATGGTATTGATCATGAGTTATCAACTGCAAGAACTCCACAACAGAATGGAGTAGCTGAAAGAAGGAACATAACTCTCAAGGAAGAAGCCGCAAGACAATGTTAGTCAAGTTGGATTACCTAAGAGATTTTGGGCCAAAAACACAACATGCTATACTCAAAATAGATGCATGATTAACAAGCAATTGACCAAGACTCCCTATGAAATCTAGACAGGGAGAAAGCCAAATATTGGATATCTCAGGATGTTTGGATGCAAATGCTTCATCCATAACAATGGCAAAGATAATCTGAAGGCTTTTGATGCTAAAGCTGATGAAGGTATCTTTTTGGGATACTTGTCACGCCCACCCCCACTACCATACTATTAAGCAGTATAGAACGTGAAATTTGACGACGTAAACCCTATGTACCTGTACTTTTTTTTCCTGTGACATTTTAACGATGAACACGCAAGATCACTTTACTTGTAAGAAAAGGACAACCCATATCCACAAGCAAAGAGGTAACAAACCCCAAACAAAAGTATTAAACACAACATACATCCATATGACCAAACACATAACCCACATCACCCAGCTATTTACATTTACATATTTACATAAGAGTTTTCAAAAGAGGGTACAATCCCTAAACCAAAATATAATACATGACCAAAAAGGGAAAGGCGACCCATCAACATAGCCCAACAGGTCGTCATCCATATCCATGATCCTCAAAACCTGAAGGAACTCCAAGATCGCACAAGCAAGCCAAAAGCTCGGTGCATTCCTATGCTCACCGCAATGCATGAACTACATTAGCTAAAGCTCCCATTCAAGTAAAAATCATGCATGTCCAAAGGAATAGTGATGCTTTTCCAACATGTAATGCTCACGTGTAAAATCCATGAATCAAAATACTTTATTCAAAATTATTTTCTTTCATTTGGGCCCCTGACCCAACTACTAAGCACCGGAAAAGAGCTCTGCACACGGCAATAATCAAATGGCAAATAATATCAAATATGGACCTACGTGTGGACCATCCTCCCGCTGCCCTGTTTACCAAGGGTCCCTACTTGCGTCCCTTGTGTCCGCCAAGAAGTATCCCACCCAAAAAAAAAAAAAAAATTTGCAGGGGCCTCTTTTCACATAGTACTCACCTCCGGCCGTTAGAGCGAGATGGACCATCCTCCTCGTGACCCACCAAGAGCCCATCTCCTATATAGCTCTGTGTTCACCAGGAAGTATCCCACCGCTATACCTAAACATATATCATAAGCACACCCAAACTTTGTAAGTGCTCTGCACTAGCAATTTTATTTTTAAATCAACAAATAACCATTTTCTTCCAGAAAATATTTTCGTGCATGCAAACATCCTCTTGTAATATGCATGCACATGCAAATGCTGTGAATGACATGTTCAATGGCTCACCAACACCATATCGCAACATCATACAAGCCAATTATGCAATATATAATATCCACGTATATTCCATAAGATACCACAGTCACATATAATACAATCAATTCAAACAATATTATGTTCATGCATTACAGTTTCAGATGGATTTTTACTTACCTTGTCTTGTCGAGTCTTACTTACTGGTTCGTTAACTGTAACTTCCAATTCTTAGGTATGAAGAATCTGTAACAATATAAGGTGTTAATTTATCGAGTTGACTAAATATGTGCAAAGCCCTCCCTCTTAGGAATTGACACATTAATTTATAATTATAGCGTTTTTATATTAATGTAAAGCACCAAGAAGATTTGAACTACTTTGTATTTGCTCCCATCGAACTCTTGTTGATTTCAAGTTAAGAATTTTACATAATTCTCCACCTTATTAAAATGTTCAGAAGAAAAACTGAAAGTTACAATTCCATTCCATGTTTTGAACCTTAAGATTTCCATTTTTTTCTTCTGGTTTCTACAGGATTTTCTATAATGATTCGAAACTAACTCGTTGAACAACATCAAGTTAACTCTATACTTATAAACAAGACGCACCGCATCGTTAAATTTTTACCAATTTCACTGAATCAATTAAACCATGATTCTAAATCCAAAAGAAATTGTAACATGTTAATTCTATCGGAGGATTAAAAACAAGAATTACCTCTACGAAGATATCTTGCAAGAACCCGATGCATAAGAAAACCCAGCGTCTCAGTAGTAGAGAGATTTATCCTTTGGTTAATGAGATTTTGATTTATCCATTCATTTTGCTTTAGTAAATATAGCTAGGGTGGTGGTTGTGTAAGATATATCCACATATCCATATATCTCGTTTACTTAATAGCTAAGAAAAGTTATTCCCACTTGTTTAGATATATATAAATGTGTATATCTTTACTAATTGAGACACGTCTTACTTACATGCAAAGATATCAGCCATGTATATAGTTATGAGTTACTTCTCTAGCCTTAAACTACACATTATCTTATATTATGAATTCAACCTATCATGTGGTCGTGTGCATATTTTGACACATATCATAAAAATGGATTTATTTACAAGTCCTTCTCTTAGCTTCTAACTATAATTTAGCCCCTCATCTAATAACACACTTTAATATATATATATATATATATATACTCCACCCATTTTTCATATATATATATATACACACATACACGTACAACTCTTATATGTAGAGCTAATACAACCTTAAGTTTATCCTTATAAATAACCCTTAAGCAATTCATCTAATTTATCACTTTATTGCGTATATGTATATATATATTAGCTTTTCACAATCTCACTTAAGGATATTTAAATATTTATATATATATTTCTATACATATGTCTCTATTTTATTTCCTAATGTTTTTGGTGTTGTCTCTTTTCTGAAGCACTATACTAATTTATTAAAATATTGTATCTCGTTCCAAAAAATACATAGATGTCCCTGCTCATCTCTAAATTCACCACGTGTAACTTAATAGTTAGAATCTAATAGTCCGACAAATAAATATATTTTTCTTTTTCTTTTTCTTTAGCAACTTAAATTAGTAATCCGACAACTAACACGATAGGTGAGCTCCAAAATCAAAGAACTAGCCATGCCGTATAAAATAATCAGATTATGTAAATAGCACATAACCAACATGAAATGAATGAACTATATTGGCCTAGTGAGTAGTGAGATGCTTGAGTATTACATCCTCCCCTCCTTATAAAAATTGTCCCCAAAATTTGGCTTACCGAAATAAGTCAGGATATTTAGCTCTTATCTCGTCTTCTCTTTCCCATGTAGCTTCTTCTATAGATTGATTCCTCCAAAGTACTTTAATTAATGTGATTTCCTTATTCCTGAGTTTCTTTACTTCTCGTAACAATATCCCCACAGGTATCTCTTCGTAGCTCAAGTCGGATTTTAATTCTACTGGTATGTATTTCAAAACAGGAGATGGGTTTGAAACATATTTTCTCAACATGGAAACATGAAATATGTCATGTATCAAATCTCTAGGTTACATCACCAATTCTTTCCGTGATGTGGAACGGGCCGATGTATCTAGGACTAAGTTTTTCTTTCTTTCCAAATCGCATTACTCCTTTCATTGGTGCCACCTTCAGGAACACTAGGTCTCCTACAGAAAATTCTAGCATTCTTCTTCTTTGATCTGAATAACTTTTCTGTCGGCTCTGAGAAGTTCCCATCTTCTGTCGAATTTGTGTCACAACCATTGTCATTTCTCGAACTATGTCTGGGCCTAAAAGCTTTCTTTCGCCAACCTCGTCCCAGAGAACCGGCGATCTACACTTTCTACCGTACAATGCTTCATAGGGAGCCATTCCGATTGTGGCTTGGTAGCTATTGTTATAGGAGAATTCTATCAAAGGGAGATATTTACTCCATTGTCCTTGGAAATCTTGAACACATGCTCTAAGCATATCCTCTAAAGTTTGTATTGTTCGTTCTGATTGTCCGTCAGTCTAAGGGTGATAAGCAGTACTAAATGACAATCGTGTTCCCAATGCCTTCTGTAAACTCCTCCAGAAATTAGATAAGAATCTAGATTCTCTATCTGAAACAATAGATAGTGGTACACCATGAAGTCTAACCACTTCCTGCATATAAAGTTATGCGGATCGATCCATGGAATAAGTAGAACAAATGTGAATAAAATGAGTGGATTTGGTTAATCTATCAATGATCACCCAAATCGCATCGTGTCCCCTGACAGTTTTGGGCAAACCTGTCACAAAATCCATGGTAATTCTCTCTCATTTCCATTCTGGTATAAGCAAGTTTTGTAATGTTCCAGCTGGTCTTTTGTGTTCTGCCTTTATTTGTTGACATGTTAAGCATTGTTCCACGTATTACATGATATCTCTTTTCATATCTGGCCACCAATAATGCATCTTCAAATCTCTGTACATTTTAGTAGTTCCTGGATGTACAGAATATGGCATTGAATGTGCTTCTGCTAGATCATCCTCTAGGAGATTTTCCCTATTGGGCACGTATAGTCGTTCTTTAAATCGAAGTACTCCATCCTCAGATAAAATTAGAAGACGCTCCCGAGGCAATATCTTTCTTCACTTTGGCATAGTAATCATCACCTTGTTGTTCTTGTTGAATTTGATCAAGTAGCGTAGGTCGGAGTGTTAATGCTAGCTGCTAATTTAGCTTCAACGGACCCTAATGATACAACCTATACGTTCATCTTCTAAAGCTCCATTAACTATGGTTTCTGAATGTGAATCGCAATTGCATTGCTTTGTGTTGATTTTCGTCTTAACGCATCAGCTACAACATTAGCTTTACCGGGGTGATAATTGATTACACAATTGTAGTTGTTCACTAGCTCATGCCACCGTCGTTGTTGCATATTTAACTCCTTCTATGTGAAGAAGTATTTTAAACTCTTGTGATCTGTGTAGATCTCGCATCGTTCCCCATATAGGTAATGCCTCCATATCTTAAGCGCAAATACCACTGCATCAAGCTCTAAATCATGCGTAGGGTAGTTCTTTTCATAGTCCTTAAATTGTTTAGACGCATACGCAATCACCTTACCATTTTGCATCAATACGCATCCCTAGGCCATTCTTCGACGCGTCACTGTAAACTACAAAACCACTAGTACCTGATGGAATTGATAGAATAGGTGCTGAATTCAATCTCTTTTTCAGTTCTGAAAACTTCGTTCACTTGCCTCCGTCCATTTGAATGCGACACTTTTTCTGGTCAATTGCGTTAAAGGCGAAGCAATCTTGGAGAATCCTTCCACAAACCGACGATAATAGCTAGCTAAACCCGAAAAACTACGTTACAAGGATTTGTAGGTTGTGGCCAGTTGTTGATAGCTTCTACTTTACTTGGATCAACTGAGATTCCTGTTCCGGACACAACATGTCCCAAGAATACTACTCGATCTAACCAGAATTCGCAATTCTTAAATTTAGCATATAATTATTTTGCTTTTAGAACCTCTGACACTATTCTTAAGTGCTCAGCGTGCTCCTCTTTTGTTCTAGAGTAGATCAAAATATCATCGATAAACACAATAACAAATTTATCTTGAAAGTCTCAAATACCCGATTCATCAAGTCCATGAAAGTGGTGGGGGCATTCATTAACCCAAATGGCATCACTAGGAATTCATAGTGTCCATACCTCGTGCTGAATGTTGTTTTACGTATACCATCTTCTTTTATTTTTAGCTGATGGTACCCGGATCGCAAGTCAATCTTTGAAAATACTTCAGCACCTTGAAGTTGATCAAATAAATCATCGATTCGAGGTAATAGGTATTTGTTCTTAATTGTAACTTTGTTTAATTCACGGTAGTCGATACACAATCTCATCGTACCATCCTTTTTTCGCACGAACAGGACCGGTGCACCCTATGACGAAAAGCTAGGTCTAATGAAACCTTTATCTAGCAACTCCTACAATTGGATCTTCAATTCTTTCAATTCAGATGGAGCCATGCGGTATGGAGCTTTAGATATTGGAGACGTCCATGGAAGTAGGTCAATAACAAACTCGATCTCACGGTCGGGTGGTAATCCAGGAAGATCATATGGAAATACATTGGGATATTCTCTTACTATTGGAACTTCATCAAGGGTTGGTTGGTGTTGTTCATTGATGCTCATGACACTTACTAGGTATCCTTCACAGCCAGCGTCCAACAAACATTGCGCCTTTAGTGCTTATATCATTGGAAATCTAAAACGGGTCGTGATTCCAACAAGAATAAATAAATCTTTTCACGGGGGTCGAAAGGTCGTTGTCTTTTTCTGACAATCAATTGTAGTACCATACTTTGATAACCAATCCATACCAAAAATGATATAGTCGTTCATGGCTTAACAGAATTAGATCGGCATAAAGTTCTCTATTTTCAATTGAGATAACACAAGCTTTTAAAATTTGATTAGCCTGTTTGGAATCACCCGAGGAAATTGTTACATTGTAACCTACATAACTACATCAGGTGTCCTACCTAGTCTCCTCAAAGACTCAGTGGATACAAATGAATATGTAGCTTCCGAATCAAATAACACAAATTCTGCGGTGTCAAGGATAAGAAGTTTACCTATAACCACTGATGGGTTCGCCTTTGTGTCTTCTCTGGTCATAGTAAACGCTTTGGTTGGTACATGTTTTTGTCCTATATGATTTGGACTATTTAGGCACACGTTAGCAAAAATGTCCTGACATCCCACACGTAAAACATCTCCCAGTATTTACCAAGAAACTTCTAGCATGTTCAGTCTTGCATCTAGGACAAAAAGGTAGTGCCATAGATGTCTTTTCCTGATCAGCTCTTTGGCGCTTAGTTTGTTTCCATTGTTGTTATCCTTGGCGCGGTTAAAAGTTGGGTTTCTGCTGCTGGACTTGGAAAACTCCCTTCTCCTGGGACCCTATTGTATTGGAACATATTCTCTAGAGTTCGCAACCAATCTTCTGCTGCTGTGGGACATGCTGCATCTTCAAAGGTCGGTGGATTTAACTTTCGGAACCTTTGTTGGGAAATTATTTTGTAAATTTTGATGAATGCCATGTAAAACTTAGAATAGGAAGTTGGCACCCCATTCTTGTTATAAATTGCATTGTAATAGATAGGGCTGGTAGAGCTGAGTTAAGTCGCCTATGCCTGAACATGCAAGAAGACAACCGGAGACTAGAAGGAAGACTCACCATTTGAGGCGGTGAGTGTGGCAAAGAAGAGAAGATAGAAACTCGATCAAGGTGCGGTGAGATGCGGTGAGTGAAGTATCAGTCAAGTCAACTCAAGATAGCCAAGTCTCAAGTTGAAGTGACAAGAGTCATCCAATGACCGAAGTGACTCTAAGTCACCTGGGAAGGCAAGGAAATGCGGTCAAGTCGAGATAATCAAAGAGATCCGTTGCCGTAAATCAAGAGAATTACTTAAACAAGTAATACTTCCATACTACCTTTCTTGAAGTGCTCGACCCGAGAAGCATGCAAAAGGAATAAACCAATGGAAAGCACTCGTGTCGAACTCGAAAAGTCAAGAATCGTTCATACGAGGAAACGTAAATTCCAAGGACTGCAACAAGACAAGCCAACGACCACAAGTGACTTTCAAAACTAAGTCTATCTCTTCAACGGGCGATTTTTGAAAGATCACTATAAAAGGCCGAGGAATCACTCGAGAGAAGGTTACCGACCTAACCACGAACATTCAAGCTAACATTTAAATCAGAACCAAGAATACTCTCAAGTCATTCAAGATCAATCCTCAAGCCTACATTACGAAGGAAATCAATCCAACACTCACCTGTGAAGGAAAGACAACTTCAATCAGTTGAAGAGGAAACATTTGAAGAATTAAGGGGTCTACATTCCACGAAGGATTGTAGAAAGGTTCAAGGTCGAACCAGGCTTAAGCTATTTGGAGGGCTTTGTGATCAAATCCAAGGCACTTAAGCAAGTGGGTTGTAGTAGCAAAGCGGCAAATGCCTGTGAAGAAGAAGGCGAGTCGCATTTGCGAGAAGCATTTGTGTGACCAAGGCATCTCCGCATCGAGTCCCAAAGGATCAAGTCAGCTGTTGTAATACCCACTAATATATTATTATTATTATTATTATTATTATTATTATTATTATTATTATTATTATTATTATTATTATTATTTATTATTATTATTAATTAATAGCACCTAATCTAGTATTAGCCAACCCATTTATTATGATTGACAAACAACCAACTACCAACAAGATCTAAAATTTATACGCAAAGGACAAATTTCTTGATTTCCTTTGTCATAATCCTTAATTATTGTTATTGCCCTAATTATATATATATATTAACCCTCAACCCTCCATTTTACACCACAAACCAAAGGTATGTACTTTTGCCTTTTCCTTTCCAGTCGTCTTTATCTATGCTCAAACATTTATCTTTTTCATTTATTTATTTATAAAAAAGTAAAACTATTGCTAAAGTGGGATTGTGGGGTTAGTGTTAATGGAGATGGTTACATATATTCAGTGTGTGCGTGTGTTAGTGGTCTGTGTGTGTTAGTCTTATGAGTGGTGTGTGTGTGTGTGTGTGTTTAATATATATAAATATGTATGATATATGTTTATAATGCATGTGTGTGTTTAATATATATATAAATATATACACGTATGTATGCATGTATAGAATGCATGTGCCATGGGTTATAATGTTAGATGCATATGTGTGTGTTTAAATATATATATATATATATATATATAATATACATATGCATGTGCCGTATGTGTGTATGTGTGATTTACAATACTAATAAATATGTTGTGTTGTTTAGTATTTTTTTAGTGTTAATATATTTATAAAATCTTCAACTTTAAAGGGATTATATATATATATATATATATATATCTTCTAACTAATTTATTAGATCTATATTATTTGTATAATATATAATATTCATATCATTTTTACATGATCTACTTCAGAAAGATTATAATATTATTAATTTTAAGGTTGTAAGATTTAAGAACTCTAAGACAAATTATTTTATTATCGTAATAGAAGACGAGGGTAGACAGGAGATCTAGGAGTTCAAGGCATATCAACACATAATTTGCATCGGATCTTTTTCAAGGTGGGAAATTTTTACTATTTGTTCTTGTTAAATATTATGAATGTTTACATTAATGTTTAAAGTGCGCATGTTATAACCTACGAGTTTGCTCAATGGATTCTATGATCTAAGATTCAAGTTACATGAGCTTTTGCTCTAGGAACTCCAAGATTCAAGTTACATGAGCTTATGCTCTAGGAACTCCAAGATTAAAGTTACATGAGCTTTATGCTCTAGGAACTCTATGATGACATGATTCTATGATGCCATGATGATATGATATATGTTGCAAGTTTTTCATTAATGTGATACATGCATTTTATTTAGCTTGAACAAATGTGATTTCCCACTGAGTAAATGTTTTTACTCACCCCACTATTTCCAATGATTTTTCAGATGGAGTTTGGCGCAGCGAAGGCGAGAAGGAATGATTGGCTTGATCTCCATTTTAAATAAGTAAAATAAGTCTTCTATTTGGAATGAATATTTTAGTGTCTACTTGAACTTTTGATTTTAATGTTTTGTTAAACTACTATTATCCGGCTATTTAGTTTTTGTAGCTTTGGAATATGTTTGACTATGGTTAAATTCCGTTGACTTATTATAATGAATGACTATTTTTCTTTTAGTTGTTTAAATCGCTTCCGCATTAAATTTTCCGTTAAAATATTAATTTTATGTTTTTTTTAAAGATACTAATTTAAAAAAAATATTATTTATATTTTTTTGAAAACTCCCATTTTTAGTCGTGGCGTCTCAAGTTATTTTTATTTTCTATTTTTTTTAAAAAGAAAACACTTTCGTATATAAAAAGTGGGGCGTTACAGTGTGGTATCAGAGCGAGTCTGATTTCCTGAAGACTCGAAAAGAAAAAAAAAACTATGTATATGTTGAGTTTAAAAAAAAAAAACAAATTATAAATAAGGACAAGATCTTTTGTTGTAAGTCATTCACCTCTACCTCGCTCGCCAGCTACAAAAAGGTACATATTTTCATATTAACGTATGTCATTCCATGATACAATTGCTATGATTTCTATAATGCCAAGATAACATAATATGCATATTATTTCATAAATCAGTCATTAGTTTACATGAAATTTATTTTCGTTGCAAGTTCATTATGATAGCAAGGGTAGTTGATGGGTATGCCAATGATAACAATAATGCATAATTGATATATGAATAATTTACATTTTAGTTGTGTATTAGATGCGTATTCTCTCAATCAAGAAAAGGGTGCACAGGGCCGCCCTTGGGCCCTTTCAACCGCCTACAAGAATATAGAGTATAAATAGGCCAAGGAAGATGATGATCTAGGAGTACATATAGCCACGATGCTGAAATTGTGGAAGAATGTCAGAAACTTACCTAATGGAGTTACTCACTATGAAGCCGCCCGAAAGTTAGTTGACACCATGCCACCCTATTGGAAAAGACAGGCACGTCGGCTACTCGAAGAACACTTGGAGGTGGACAACAAGAGAGGGGCAATCATAGATTATGTGGAGTTTTCCGCGGCATGCTTTAGGAAATGGATAAAATTTGATGATGACCCTTTTCCAAGTGACGTGGAGAGTGAAGAAGAGGACCCAGAAGAGGATGTTAATTTTAAGACATCGGAATCAGTTAAATCGTCTTAAGAAACTCGGACTATGCAAACTCGGAAAACTTAGTAGTTAATATATATATATATATATATATATATATATATATTTCGATGTTTGTTACTGCTTTTCTAAGGATAAACATTGTTATCACCTCAAGAGTTTACCATGAATGAATGTTTACTTATTTTATTTGAGTATTGATTATATTGATAATGTCTTCATGAATATTTCAACTAAGGTACAACCATCCTCTTAATAGGAACCAATGGCTCCTCAAACACGAGGTCAAACTAACGGAAACGGAGACGAGAATGGCAATGGAAATGGACATGACCTAATTGCCAATTTGGTCATTGTGCTTCAAGGGTTTGCTCAGCAAGGGCAAATGGCCCAAAACAATACAGTCCCTATCAATCAAGTGAATCAAGTAGTAGAACAGTTTCGTCGCTACCAACCCCCAAGGTTCAACGGACGTGACGGCCCTGCATTTGTTGAAGAGTGGATACGCTCGTTGGAAAGAATCTTTTCACACATAGCATGCACTGATGCTCAAAGGATATCATGTGTTGTGTTCCAATTTACTGAAGATGCTGATCACTGGTAGGAGGCGTATTGGAGAACAAGAACTGAGGAAGAACGTAATTCTCTAACTTGGACAGAGTTTAAGGATGTGGTGATGAACAAATACTTTCCTCAATCATACCGAGACCGTAAAGAAGCTGAGTTCTTGGAACTCAAACAAGGAGGATTGTCGGTGGTTGAATATGAGCGAAGGTTCACCCAATTGTCTCGCTATGCCACACATCTTGTGGACACTGACCAAAAGAAGGCTAGAAGATTTGAAAGAGGTTTGCGTCCCGAAGTTGGAGGTATACTCGCAGGGCAAGGTGCAATGACTTATGCGGATGTCGTAGAACGGGCACAGGCGGTCGCTACTCGCCTAAACATGGATGTCGGAAACAAGAAGTTTGTGGAGGTTCAAGGGAAGAGGAAATTGGAATCCCCCAATCATTTTAAGGGTAATGTTCGAAATAAACAAGTCAAACGAGAATATAAATATGGGGCCCAACAAATCGAATGGAAAAACCACATTGTGCGAGAATGTGGAAGAAATCATAGGGGAGAGTGTCTATTCGAAAAGGAAAATGTTATAGATGTAAACAGCCTGGGCATCAAGCACACGAGTGTTCCACATACCCGGGAGAGAACTCTGGGAAAAAGGCTCAAGTACCTGCAGGAAAAGGGCGAGTATTTGCACTGACGCAGACAGAGGCTGATCAAGAACCCAACACTATGACAGGTATGCTGACAATATTTGAAGTCCCTGCTCTTGTATTGTTTGACACTTTGTGCTACAAATTCATTTATATCTGCTAAGTTTCATAAGAAAATTGGAAATAAGAGAGATATAATGAACATTCCCCTTGAAGTTAGCATACCTTCACGAAAGACATTAATGATCAATGAATTGTCTAAGGACGTGAAAATAGAAATTTGTGGAAGAACTGTAGTAACAAATTTACACATCATAAACATGAGAGACTTTGATGTAATTTTAGGAATGGATTGGCTCGAAGAATCGAGCAAGTATTGAGGGTCATAAAAGAGAGATAGTGTTTCATCTACCAGGAGGAGATGAATTCACTTTTTACGGAGCCAAGTCTAGCGCAATACCTAGAGTGGTATCAGCTATGAAAGCGATGAAAATGCTGAGGAAAGAGAATTGCCAAGGGTACTTGGTGAGTATACAAGACACCAAATCTACGGAGTTGAATTTCACTGATGTTCCAATTGTGAGGGACTATGGGGATGTGTTTCCAGAAGATCTTCCAGGAGTTCCACCAGATAGACAAGTGGAATTCACAATAGATTTAGTGCCTGGAGCAAACTCAGACTGTATCAAAAGCACCTACGGGATGGCACCAAAGGAACTACAAGAGTTAAGGGTGCAATTACAAGAGTTATTGGATAAGAAATTTATTCGACCAAGTGTTTCACCTTGGGGAGCGCCGGTCTTATTTGTTAAAAAGAAAGACGGATCAATGAGGATGTGTATCGATTACAGAGAGCTTAATCGACTCACAATCAAGAATAAATATCCATTACCAAGAATAGAAGACCTATTTGATCAATTAAGAGGAGCAAGTGTCTTTTCGAAAATTGATTTACGGTCCTATTATCACCGATTAAAGATCAAGGATAATGACATACCAAAGACTGCGTTCGGGACTCGGTATGGACATTATGAATTCGTGGTGATGCCATTTGGTTTAAGCAATGCTCGGCGGTGTTCATGGATCTCATGAATCGGGTTTTCCATTCGTAATTAGACCGTTCGTCATAGTGTTCATCGATGACATATTGGTCTATTCAAGGAATGAGAAACAACACCAAGAGCATTTGAGTATCGTCTTGAAACACTTCGCGAGGAGAAATTGTATGCAAAATTCAAAAAGTGTGAGTTTTGGTTAGATCGAGTCGTATTTTTGGGACATGTTGTTACATCAAAAGGAATAGAAGTTGACCCGGCTAAGGTCGAAGCGTGAATGATTGGAAAGCACCTACAAATGCAAATGAGGTTCGTAGCTTTCTAGGGTTAGCAGTTACTATAGAAGATTCATTGAGGATTTGCAAAGATTGCAGCGCCCATGACCAAATTGACAAGGAAGGGCGAAAAGTTTCAAAGTGGTCGAGAAAAGTGCGAGGAAAGTTTCCAAGAACTAAAAGCGAGACTAACATCAAGACCGTGTTGACCATTCCAGGTATCGATGGATTCGTCATCTATAGTGATGCATCGAAGCAAGGATTGGGTTGTGTCTTGATGCAACATGGCAAGGTTGTTGCCTATGCTTGAGACAATCAAAACAACATGAGTTGAATTATCCTACCCATGACCTAGAACTAGCCGCATGGTTCATGCCTTGAAGATTTGGCGACACTATCTATATGGGGGAAAGTGTGAGATCTATACTGGATCATAAGAGTCTGAAATATTTCTTTACTCAAAAGAGTTGAATATGAGGCGAGAAGATGGTTGGAATTGGTGAAGGACTATGATTGCACCATCCATTATCACCCTGGTAAAGCAAACGTAGTTGCTGATGCGTTGAGTAGAAAACAAAGAGGGGAATTGACCAGTCTACTTACACAAGAGGCACAATTAATAAGAGAATTTACGAAGTTAAAAATCGAAATTGTGCCACCACCTGTGACGAATAGAAGAAATATTGGCGGTATGGTGATACAACCAAGATACGAGAAAGGATAAAAGAAGCACAAGCCAATGACGTCTTTTTGTGCAAAATGAGGAATCATGCCATTGATGGGGGCATTAAGGGGTTTTTAATTGCAGCTGATGGTGCATTAACTTACAATGGTAGGTTATGTGTGCCAAAGAATGAAGAATTAAGGAAAGAAATCCTCGAAGAAGCCCATTGTACTCCATATCTTTTGCTCACCCAGGAGGTACAAAAATGTATCGAGATTTGAGAGAAATCTTTTGGTGGAGGGGTATGAAGAGAGAAGTATAGGAAACTTTGTTCAGAAGTGTTTAACATGTCAACAAGTTAAGGTTGAACATCAGCGACCCTCTGGACTTCTTAAACCGCTTGAGATTCCAGAATGGAAGTGGGAAAATATATCAATGGATTTTGTGACGGGATTACCTCGGTCAACAAGAGGGAATCAAGTTGTTTGGGTTGTGGTTGACCGATTAACAAAGTCTGCTCATTTCCTACCTGTGAAGATGACTTATAGCATGGATCAATATGCACAGGTTTACATTAGGGAGATTGTGAGACTACACGGTATTCCAGTCTCAATAGTATCGGACAGAGACACAAGGTTTACATCAAAATTTTGGAGAAGCCTACAATCAGCTATGGGTACTAAATTAAATTTTAGTACTGCCTACCACCCACAAACAGATGGTCAGTCTGAAAGGACCATTCAAATTTTGGAGGACATGTTGAGAGCATGTGTTTTGGACTTTGGAGGAAGTTGGGAAGTATATCTGCCGTTAGTGGAATTTGCCTATAATAATAGTCATCAGCAACGATTGGAATGGCTCCCTATGAAGCATTGTACGGAAGAAAATGTAGGTCGCCTATATTTGGGATGAAGTGGGTGAGAGAAAAATTTTGGGACCGAGATCGTTGAACAAACTGTGCAAGTTATTCAAAAGATCAAACAAAGAATCAAAGTAGCACAAGATCGACAAAAATCATATGCCGATAAAAGGAGAAAAGATCTACAGTTCAATGTGGGAGATAAGGTATTTCTAAAGATCGCACCGAATAAACACATCAATAGATTTGGGAGAAGAGGAAAGCTACAACCAAGATATATTGGTCCATTTAAGATTTTAGCTCGAGTTGGATATTTGGCTTATAGACTAGCTCTACCACCAGAACTTGCCTCTTTTCACAATGTCTTCCACGTTTCGATGTTGAGAAAGTATGTGCATGATCCAAGTCACATAGTCAACTACTCAGAATTGGAAATCAACAAAGATTTATCTTACGAAGAGGTACCAGTTGCCGTATTAGATCGAAAGACACATACGTTAAGGAATAAGGATATCAATTTAATTAAGGTACAATGGAGTCGTCACGGTCAAAATGAGGCAACTTGGGAACGAGAGGACGAGATCATAACTAAGTATCCAAATTTCCTCAATCAAGGTTAGTGGTTTTGAATTTTCGAGGGCGAAAATATTTTTTTAGTGGGGGAGGATGTAATACCCACTAATATATTATTATTATTATTATTATTATTATTATTATTATTATTATTTATTATTATTATTAATTAGTAGCACCTAATCTAGTATTAGCCAACCCATTTATTATGATTGACAAACAACCAACTACCAACAAGATCTAAAATTTATACGCAAAGGACAAATTTCTTGATTTCCTTTGTCATAATCCTTAATTATTGTTACTGCCCTAATTATATATATATTAACCCTCAACCCTCCATTTTACACCACAAACCAAAGGTATGTACTTTTGCCTTTTCCTTTCCAGTCGTCTTTATCTATGCTCAGTTTTTATCTTTTTCATTTATTTATTTATAAAAAAGTAAAACTATTGCTAAAGTGGGATTGTGGGGTTAGTGTTAATGGAGATGGTTACATATATTCAGTGTGTGCGTGTGTTAGTGATATGGTATATGTGTTAGTCTTATGAGTGGTGTGTGTGTGTGTGTGTGTTTAATATATATAAATATGTATGATATATGTTTATAATGCATGTGTGTGTTTAATATATATATAAATATATACACGTATGTATGCATGTATAGAATGCATGTGCCATGGGTTATAATGTTAGATGCATATGTGTGTGTTTAAATATATATATATATATAATATACATATGCATGTGCCGTATGTGTGTATGTGTGATTTACAATACTAATAAATATGTTGTGTTGTTTAGTATTTTTTTTAGTGTTAATATATTTATAAAATCTTCAACTTTAAAGGGATTATATATATATATATATATATATATATATATATATCTTCTAACTAATTTATTAGATCTATATTATTTGTATAATATATAATATTCATATCATTTTTACATGATCTACTTCAGAAAGATTATAATATTATTAATTTTAAGGTTGTAAGATTTAAGAACTCTAAGACAAATTATTTTATTATCGTAATAGGAGACGAGGGTAGACAGGAGATCTAGGAGTTCAAGGCATATCAACACATAATTTGCATCGGATCTTTTTCAAGGTGGGAAATTTTTACTATTTGTTCTTGTTAAATATTATGAATGTTTACATTAATGTTTAAAGTGCGCATGTTATAACCTACGAGTTTGCTCAATGGATTCTATGATCTAAGATTCAAGTTACATGAGCTTTTGCTCTAGGAACTCCAAGATTCAAGTTACATGAGCTTATGCTCTAGGAACTCCAAGATTAAAGTTACATGAGCTTTATGCTCTAGGAACTCTATGATGACATGATTCTATGATGCCATGATGCTATGATATATGTTGCAAGTTTTTCATTAATGTGATACATGCATTTTATTTAGCTTGAACAAATGTGATTTCCCACTGAGTAAATGTTTTTACTCACCCCACTATTTCCAATGATTTTTCAGATGGAGTTTGGCGCAGCGAAGGCGAGGAGGAATGACTGGCTTGATCTCCATTTTAAATAAGTAAAATAAGTCTTCTATTTGGAATGAATATTTTAGTGTCTACTTGAACTTTTGATTTTAATGTTTTGTTAAACTACTATTATCCGGCTATTTAGTTTTTGTAGCTTTGGAATATGTTTGACTATGGTTAAATTCCGTTGACTTATTATAATGAATGACTATTTTTCTTTTAGTTGTTTAAATCGCTTCCGCATTAAATTTTCCGTTAAAATATTAATTTTATGTTTTTTTTAAAGATACTAATTTAAAAAAAATATTATTTATATTTTTTTGAAAACTCCCATTTTTAGTCGTGGCGTCTCAAGTTATTTTTATTTTCTATTTTTTTTAAAAAGAAAACACTTTCGTATATAAAAAGTGGGGCGTTACAGCTGTGTGATCAAGACTTGTATCTGGACTGTTAACCACTCTGTATATTGATCAATACTTAGTAGATTCCTCCAGGAGTTGGAGAAGAGAGGAGTAGAAGAATTACCCCATCTTCGAAGAGAGGAGTAGAATAATTACCCCATCTTCGAACCTCTATAAAAACTTATTGTGTCATTTACATTTCAGCACTTTAATTTATGCATCTTATTTTTATATTTGCTGATAAATTTGCTATCCAATTGATAATCAACTGAGTGCTAAAACCAAGTATTAAAACAAACTTAACCAAATTCAAGGGTGTTAAGTCTTCCGATGAAAACATATCACAGTCAAGTTAAGTCTTTAGTCAAAACAGCTGAGTTATTTTGTCAACAGCTCAGTCGAGTCTATTGAGTGACTAACTCTACTCATTAACTAACTTAGATGTCCATCAAGGACTCAGCTGTGAAGTATTAACTCTGAACATTTTTAAAAGGACTAAATCGAAAAGTTGGTAAGGTTTATTCAACCCCTCCCCCCTCTAAACCTTACACTCACACCCCTTGGGACCTACAAGTGGTATCAGAGCGGTTGGTTCATTGAGCCTTCCGCACTGGTTACTGAACTAGATCTCCAAATTTTTCAAAGCTTGTTTTAGCAATATAGAACGTTAAATTTGACGACGTAAACCCTATGTACCTGTACTTTTTTTTTCTTGTGACATTTTAACAACGAACACGCAAGATCACTTTACTTGTAAGAAAATGACAACCCATATCCACAAGCAAAGAGGTAACAACCCCTGTTATTAAACACAACAGACATCCATATGACCAAACACATAACCCACATCACCCAGCTATTTACATTTACATATTTACATAAGAGTTTTCAAAAGAGAGTACAATCCCTAAACCAAAATATAATACAGGACCAAAAAGGGTATTAAGCCTCCCGCTGTTAAAAACCAAACCAGCCAAGTTAAGTATTTAGGTTAAACAACCGAGTTATACTATTAACATCTCTATCGAGTCTGTTGGGTGGGTAATTCAGCTGAATAGCCAATTTAGTTGTCCATCAAGGACACAGCTGTTTGAGTCAACTCTGTTGAATAATTTTAAAGGACTTAAATTCGAAAATTTGGTAAGGTTTATTCAACCCCTCTTTCTAAACCTTACACCACACCTACAGTTTGGGTCCGATTTTTTTTTTCTTTTTAGTTGAAGACCCGATATATATTGATTAAAATATTTAACTAGGTCACAATTTGATATTATGGGCTTTTGTGTAAATTTTTGTTGATTAAATCTATGTAATGGCCCATTAAATTTGCATCTGCATTTTTTAAGAAAATTATATTTTGGAAAATATAAATTCGTATTGAAATAGAGTATATCCTTTATTTTGGAAATTAATAAAATATTATTATTTTTATAGTAATTATGCTTGAAAAATGCGCATATATAATTCAATTTTACTCAATTTTATATTACTAAATTCTATTTTGTTTTCCAAAAAGTAATTTTAGTAAATTATAACAGTATTGATTCGATTATTTATAATCTAACAGTACCTAAGAAAAAAATTACAAATTAATTTCTTACAATAAAAGTCTTTTCAATATAGTAATTTTTTTATATTTTTTTGTTTTGTTAATTCTACATATTTGGTTATATATAGATAAAAGAATAAAAAATAAAAAAATTAAACGAATTATTAAATTATAGATAAAAGAATAAAAGAAATAAACTTTAACGATATGTGTAAGATGTGTTGAAACTGTAATAATATGTGTTTTTTTAATTGTATGTAAAAAATAGTCAATTGTATATCACTTTATCCTATTTGTTATTGTTTTTGTTCACAGTTGTTTTTAATGTTTGCAGAGAATTTAAATATCTCGAAATTGCCAATTACGAAACTGAATGCAATGGTTGATTTGCACGACTCATGGACACAACACATCAAATTGTCTGGCACCAATGGCGGAGCCAGTAGACCCTAGCAGGAGAGGCCGATACACGAAAATAGGGTGAATCGGATAGAAAATCTAAAAAAAATACAAATTATAAATATTTTTTTCTAAAAAAAAAGGTTGGGCCAGGGCCCAGGTTGGCCCAACCCTGAATCCGCCAGTGTTTGGCACAACACTCTCCGTGCATCGCACGGGCAAAACACTAGTTTTCTTTAAAGAGTAGTGCTAGCTAAATTTTTGGAAAACAAAGTTTATCAAATATATATATTTGAGCATGTGAATTATAATTATAACGATTTGAAGAGTTTATATTTGATGAGACAGGTACAACTCGCAAATGGGCTGGGACAGGCCAAGATTCCATCGGGTCATTATTTTTGAAGCCCAACTTTGGCACATGCTTTGGAAATTGGAAATACACATAAAACATATCTATATATATAATAACCAAGTCACTTATAAATAGTAAAAAATACTTTTTCCCGCCTAAACGAACCTTCCTCATTTAGTAAAAAATTGGTTTCGATTTTTTGCATTTTTTTGGTGTGAAATCGAATTATTTTTCGGCTGATGGGCACTAATTTCGGTATTGTTGAAACCATTAATTAATTAATTAAAGCATTATATTAATGGAAACAAATCTCTTATATTAATTAAAGCATTATTCAGGGAAACAAATCCTAATTTTATACTATTCTAATCAATAATCAGTAAATACTATTCTAATCAATAATCAGTAAATATGTTAATGGAATGGAAACAAATCTCTTGTGTATTAATATCATTAATTAATTAATATTAATCAGGAAATAAATCCGAATTTTATATTATTCTAATCAATTTCAAAGAAATATTATTCTAATCAATCAATAATCATTAAAATATGTTAATGGAAACAAATCCCATACGAAGTTGTATGTCGATAAGATAATTTTTCATATTCTAATCAAATCAAATCCAATATTTTAAAATATTCATTCTATTTTTATTACTGCAAGTTATTTTTTCATATTATAATCAAATCAAATTTAATATCTAAAAAATTCCCAGCATTCTTTTTTATGGCAATCAATACGTATCATTAAAACGAAAAAAAATGTTGGGAATGTTAAGAGGAAAAAACAATCTCCTAATCTAAAAAAATACAAATCGAATTTATTTGTCTAATTCCATGGCCGTGTTACATTCAAAATAAACGAAACATCTCATCAAAAATTAGACAGATTTATTACTATAATTACACAACACGTCCTCTTAAAAATATGAGATTTCGGTTGATGTTTTTTTTTCACTGCATTCTTTCATACTCGGGCATAAGAATTTCTCACAGAAAACTTTCGAAATTTCACAAACAGATATCAGAAGATGGCACCACTATTCTCTTTGATCAAGGATATCAACATGAGCAAAAGTCAATGGACTATGAAGTTGAGATTGGCCCGCCTCTATGAGAAGCCGATGTACAACGATAAGAACCAAATTCAAAGCTTGGAGTGTGTGTTCCATGATGCAGAGGTAATAAAGCTTTATGATGTATTTAACATCTTTTATTTGAAAAATACGCAAGTTACGTTTTTATAAAATTTATGCTAAATTTAATTTATTTTTTCGCAAGGTGACAGGATGCATGGCACAATTAGAAAGATGCACGTAGCGTAGTTTCGAAATAAGCTGAATAACGGGCATGTTTATGTCCTAAGAGACTTTGTTGTTGCTCACTACACGGATAAATACAAAACAATGAAATATAAGATTATGTCGAAAAATTTGAACAAATAATTTAAGCAAAAATTAACAATCTATAATAATGAATTGCGATTAAGAACCTAAGCACCAACAGGATTCCACTACACTCAAGATGTCGGTCAAGTGGCTTTTTAGCATAGGCTCTTATTATGGGTAACTTATAATCAAAATTCGATCTACATAAAAGACATCATACATTAAAAAGCAATAGAATAATGCATAATATTCGAAAGTTATTCAAAATAGCGATGGTATTTTCATTTAAAATATATTTTGTTTTATATTGATTCTTATTAAATTTTATTCTGAGTTTTTATAGTTAATCATGAACGATTAAATATGTGTACAAGTAGATTAGTAGTTGACTCATCTGTGCCGGATTTTTCTTCTGTTGTTTGTTCTGTTATTCAGATTGTTATGCACAACCTGAAACACAAGAAACATATTGATTAGTTTTATATTAAAACATATTACACTTAATATAATTTTAAAATAAATAATAGATACAGATTTTGAAATGCGTATCTGTTTGAGTGCTATTGATAATCCGTGATAGATTACCTTCAGTACCCTTTTGAATAACCTCGAAAAAAATGATAGTACTTATAATAATATATTAACGCAATGTAAATAAAACATATATACATATACATATATTAAACATTTGAAAATGAAACACTAAAAGAAAGGCTTTCGAAACTTATATATTTTTCAAATTAGTGGACCAGTAGTTTTTATTATTAGCAACCTGGGGCATATTTAAAAAAAAATATTAGAAATAAAATAAAGATGTGTGTGTTACAAAACCAGTTTAGATATTGATAATGGTAAAATTTAGTAAAAATTTAATGGTAAAACCGACATATTTCATTTTCACCCAACCACAACCATCTACAAATTTGTTTTAATATTTAGAAAAATTACTCGGCAAAAGTTACAGAAATAATACCTAAATTGAAATATGTTTTTACTATATACCTGTAGTATAAAAAAGTTAACAGAAATTAAACTTAATTTGTTAGAGAATTAAATTTTTACTTCAATTGAATATGAAACACTAAATTATACATAACAGAAATTATACTACTAAATTGAATATACTTTCTGTAGAATATCTTCAAACATATGTATATAGATTGTTATACAGAATAATAAATAGATTTTTTAAAAATGTAATTATAAACTTCTGTATATAAATGAATATTGCAACATTTTTTAAAAATCATAATAATGAAAAGAAAAATTAATACGCAAAATTTAAAGAAATTGTACCTAAATCGTTGTCCTTCGGATTATATGATTAAGAGTATTATAGATCTGCAAAAAAAAACCATAGATAAATCTTTTAGAAAGATAATTTAATATTATACCTTCTGGTTGTTGGCACCCTTACAATCGATTTTGATGTAGGCAAACATCATCGACGATTTCAACAGAAATCATCTCGAACCGTAGATCTACCTTTTTTTCAGATCTAGGGTTTTATGGTTATAGTATACATAGATCTATTTTATTTTTTCCAGATCTATGGTTAAGAAAATGCAAACATCATCGAAAATTCTTGAGAAATCATTTTCAACCATAGATGGTTTACAAATACCGTCGGAAATATGTCGTCGGAAATAATATCGTCGGAAATATTTCCGACGATATACCGTTCGAAAAAATATATATCAAACCTGTAAATAATACCGTCGAAAATAAAAACACAAAATGAAGGAGGGTTTACAGATTTTATTGGGAAAAAAAAAATTCACCATAGACCTATTTTTCTTTCCAGATCTAGGGTTTTTTATTACAAACTTTATACGATATATTTTTGAAAATAAATTATATCAAGCCTGTGAATCATATAAAATTGAAAAAAACAAAAATAAAAAAAAACACAAAAAACAAGGGTTTACAGATCTCATTCGATAAATAAAAACTAATACTTTTATCTTTAAATAAGAATAACATAGTAAAGGATTATAGAAACAAATTTTCGAAAATGAATCGGACAAACAGAGACGATAACCCATTCCAACAGTATCAGTTTGATACCCAAAATATGAATCGATAGAAGAGAAATATGTTAAACATTAGTTTAAAAAATGAATACGAGAATAATTTTCGTCGGATAAAAAATAAAATGAAGAATATTGAGAGGTTTTGGGCGGATGTATTTTGGGTTGGAGAGAAAACCCATTTATCTCAAGAAAATGACAAAGCCTAAGGAACCCTAATTTCTGTGTTGGAAGAATCTGGAACAACAAAATGGACAGGTGGAACAATCTTAAGGCACGATTTCTTTAATGTGACAGGTGTCGAATTTTTGGGGATAAGAATGTGGGCTTTCTACACACACAATCCTTAGTGGGCTTTGGTATAATAAGATCTGATATATTTTATAGATGTATTAAGTAAGACAATGGTTAGAAGCTCATACAAATTTGGGATCCAATAAGATATATGATGTATCTATAATGGGCTGAGCTAATTTGTTTTTTTACCCCATTTTTTAGTGTTCTTGGGCTAGGAATGTGAACCTATTTTAGTATGTATTTATACTATTTTGATGTAATTTTTTTTTATATAAATTTTTTTGTAATTTTTTTAAAAATTGTATTTTAATAATATAACATCATTAGAAAAAAATTAGTATTTTGGAAAACTTTACTTAAAATTTTTAAATTTAGTGAAAACCAAAATTTATCCAAAATTAAAAGAATAAACGTATAATATGAATTAATCATTTTAAATAATTATATTTGATTAGTATAGATTGGGCTTTTTTGTAGTTTATTTCGAAAATAATTATAGTCAAATTATAGATTTTATTCTTTTTAAATAGATTAAATTTATTTATTTTAAATCAGTTAACATAAATAAGTATTTAATTATGGAAATTATCTTCAAAAAATGGAATTTATTTGAATTCAAAAAAAAAATTATATATATTATTTCTCTTTTGTTATAAATTAATTAATTAAATGTTTGGTGTGAAATTCATTAGTTGTATATATTATTATGTAAATACTTAAATATTATTTATTTATATATTTTGAGTTCATTATTTTTTAAAGGAATTTATATATATATTTTTTTATTTTAATCTTTATATACACACAATTTACATTCAACAACATATTTCATCATATCCTGTGCGTCGCGCGGGTCGAATACTAGTGGGAAATTAAATAAAATACCCTCTTTTTGGTAAACATTCCACAAAATACGTTCCTATCACTTTTATACCTATTTGTTTTTTCGTTTTTTTTTTGTTCTTGTATTGTTTTATATTATATGTTATATATATTGTTTCGATGTTGTTTAAATTTGTTTCTATGTTGTTTCTTTGTTATTTCGATGTTTCAAAATAACTTCTACCTATTTTTTATGTTTTTTTGTTCATGTATTATTTTGTACACTGTTTCTATTATTTCGGTATTGTTCTATAATATTTTTAATGTTGTTCTAATAATTTTTTTGTTGTTTCCATGTAGTGTTCAATGTGTACATACAATTTTTACCTATTTTTAAGCTCTTTTTATTCATGTGGTGTTTTTAATATTTTTTTACGTTGTTTCTGGGTTGTTTCCATATCGTTTTTAATGTTGTTTCGATGTTTCTTTGTTGTTTCCATATAGTTTTCGATGTTTAAATATAATTTTTACATATTTTTACTCTTTTTGCTCTGTTTCCATGTTTTTTATGTTTTCATTAATTGGATCAAAAATTGAATTGTGTTTTTTTATTCATGTTGTTTCTATAATATTTTTAATTCGTTTGGTTTTAATATGTGTTATTTTATGTGTATATTTCTTGATTTTTTATAAGACTTCGATTATAAAATGGATTATTTAACGGGGGTAAAATTTATTTTTTCACTGAAATTTTATTGAAAGAAACATGTTTGAAACATTTTTGAAACAATCTTGAAACAACAGCGTAAAAAAGTTCAGAAATTTTGACGGGAGCATAAATTTGTGTAAAAAATGGGCGGGAGCGTAAATTTGGGCAAAATAGTACCTGGAAGCGTAAAAGGCTAATATTGTCTCCAAAAAGTGGGGTAATTGTGTCAAAAGCCCTAAAACATATTGGGTCAATGGAGTGACTCGACTTTTTGGGCCAAATGGGCTAGGACCAAATAGCCTTTTTAGTCACCGTCCAACCTTTTCATGGATCGGTCTGATTTTGATAGTTCTAGCTAGAGACACATGAGCTCAAAATAAACTTAATATGTTCAGTTCACAAGATATATTTGGATTATGGGACGG
Source organism: Rehmannia glutinosa (assembly GCA_016081115.2). Classification (NCBI taxonomy): domain Eukaryota; kingdom Viridiplantae; phylum Streptophyta; class Magnoliopsida; order Lamiales; family Orobanchaceae; genus Rehmannia; species Rehmannia glutinosa. The sequence goes on along the minus strand of JABTTQ020002190.1, from coordinate 81,880 downwards.
AATAAAGATAATACCCAATAAGCTGTCAATACATAAAATTATATTAAGAGTAGGGGTGGCCACGGTTCTGGAACCACCAGTTTCGGTTCCTCATTTTGGAGGAACCGGAACCGAAACCGTTGCCTCACGATTCCGATTCCAAAATCAAAACCGACGGTTTCGATCTAGTTTGGAACCCGGTTCCTCCACGGTTTCGCTTCCGGTTGTTTGTTTATCTTTTGATAATTTTTTCATTTCTTAAAATAGTTTTATCAATTTCAGTTAAAAAAAGAAGGAAAATAAAGAAAAATACTTGGACTTAATATTCAATAAAGTTTTATACTTAATATTAATAATAATATTAAACTATCTATATATACTATTAGAGTATAGAAGAATCAAAGTTCACGTAGTTCGCTTATAACATTTGGTATAAAACGTGTCTCATGTAGTTACCAAAATAAAACATCATAATAAACATTTAACATTGCTTCTAGCATGTATTTACCAAAACAAAATTGTTGATTTTAACCTTAAAAAAATGGTTCCATCACGGTTCCACCGACGGTTAAAACCGCCGGTTCCACGGTTTTTGAGACCTAGGAACTGGAACCGGAATCGGCCTACATGGTTCCGGTTTCGGTTTTGGAACCGTTGACCACGGTTACGGTTTAGGAATCGTTAACTACGGTTGCGGTTCAAGTTTAGAACCCGGTTTCGGTTCCATTTGGCCACCCCTATGTTAGAGTATATTTTTTTTTTTTTTTTTGAGGAAGTATGTTAGAGTATTTCAATTTAGCTTATAAAGGCTAAATTTTCAATTTTTATATTATTGAAAGGTATGTACTTAATTAAGTTTAAGTGCTCTCAGAAAATTAATAGAACTTTCGTGATGCAAACAGTGATCAAATAGTACCACATTAATATAAATTAAAGTTTTAAATCAAATAATGATTAAAATGGAACAAGGAAGTACCCAAAAATAAGAAAACCCCTAATAAACTACTCACGGAAATTGGAAAATGAGGAAGACAAAAAGAGAGAAAAATAAAACAGTGATAAAGACAAATAACGAGTAAATTAAAAAAAAAAGAAGAAAACAAAAAGGTAGGCAACAACCACCAAATTCTGGCAATTTTGAAAAAACCAGCAGCGACGCAATATATTGCGCAGTTAAAACAAAAATCATCAAACCCTTGTGGCGGCAGTTCTCTGTTTCAGGTGCCTATTCCCTTCTCTCCTCTCCTCTCTCGCTCTCTCTTTCTCTTTCTCTTGTACAATTCTGAGATTTTACCTCAGATTTGTCATTCTTATTATTATTTTCTTAATTGCGCGAAAAAAATAAAGGAAAAATTTACAAAGTAAATAACAGCATCTTATGAATTTCTCCCGTATGAATTGAAGTAAAGCTAATGCAGCATTTCGGGACGACCCAGTTCGGATCAAATGGAACCCATCAAGGAAAAACTTCAAATACTCAAACGTTTTTCTAATCGAATTTGAGTTAAAGATTCGATTTTTCGGTTACTGCATGCGCATGCAGGACTTGATAATCACAACCAAGTGTGTTTTTATCACCAGTTTTAGTTGCTTATTGCTAACATGCATGAGTTTCGTCGTCTGTATGCGAAATGTTGCTCCTCTGGAAATGATGGTTTCTGGATGTTTTTTTGGTTTTGTTTATTTCTGAAAAAAAGTTTCTTGAAGTATTAAATTGCAATTTAAATTTCCATTTTTTTTTTTTAAAAAAAAGGAATTCTGCCTCCCCATGATAAGGGTTATTCTTTGAAACTTGATTTAGTTTTAAGTCAAATTTTGAATCGCTGTTTTGAGGTCGCTGAAATTTTGCCTGTAATCTCCTATAAATTGTGGCTTTTGTTAGTTATTGTTTTGTCAATCTTTGTTTTGTTTGCTATTCTGACAGCCATAAGATATAGAAATTGAAGTTTTCTTCACAAATTATCATCTTTCCTCTTGTGTAATTCCTGGTGACCACACTGTTTTCTAGTGCTTGTTGAAGGAAATTCCCTTAGCATGGTATCTGGAAAAATATTTTGCCATTGATTTAGGTACATTTATGGTCTGTTGGATCACGTGAAAAGTGCTTTGATATGATGAACTGGAAACATTATTTTCTGTCCTTTCAGTTACTTACTCAGAGTACACTACATTACATGTAATCCAATTTGTCAAATTGTTGTTACTAGACATGAAATTAGAGATCGATTTTTCCTTCACAAATATCCTTTCATGGATTTCATCATGTGGATGCATATCTAGGAAAACAGAAATTTGAGTTGAAAACAAAAGTTTTGTTAGCCCTTTTCATATTGTGGAAATTGGTGTAATCGATCTTATTGATTTTTATCTGTATATTACAGCACCACTCAAGAAGTAATTAAATCAACTTTGGACTAAGATATTCGTGGCAACGAGCAGAATGGCACATTACTTATTTCTGAAATAACAATCAAACTTGTCAATAACTCATGAGTGACATACTAGTTGTCTGGATTATATCTGTTTGTTAAATTTTTATAGATAACAGTCACAAAAGACTTCAAAAGATTCTTGAGCATACAAAATGAAGTGAAAAGAAAGGGGTATTGGTTTGGGTCAGCCCATCTTGAGAAATATAAAGATAAGGTAATTCGTGTTCCTGAGACTATGATAATTTGCTGAAAATTATGATAAAAATGCTAGTATTTGGAGATTGATCTGTATTTTAACATGTGAGGGTGAACTATTTTGGACAGCTTTGCCGTCATATCTAATGGTTGGGTTAGTTAAATGGTATATAAAGTGAAATGTATACATAGGGAGGAAGACCTTCAAGGATTATGCATTTCCATCAACTTATCAACTCTTGAATATAATTATACTGTTACAAAAGGATTCTTTTGTACATGGGCATTTTTCTTCTGTGGTTGCTATTGAGGAAACGTGATTGTTTTCTCACTTTTACTGTCTTCAATTGATTTTTTGCCATAAGTCTGACCGCAGATAAACTCTTTCGGTTTGTTGTCTGGTTTACATACACGTGCTACTATTTAATTCTTCTTTTCCTTCAATTCTCATGTCTAAAACACCTTATTTTTCTGCATATTAGCATAATTTTTAGTTCATTTTTTTCATAAACATTTTTTTGGGATTGTGATCTCTTTAAACAGTGCAGTACCACCACCCTATTTCTCTCTCGCTCTTGCTGCTTTCCAGCTGATTGTCCCGATTGAGTTGTAAACAACAGGTCAGTCACTTCTTGGTACTAATTTGGCATATGAACATCATGTTTACCATATCTATGAGTGTCTAACATTTGCAACACAGCAATCTTTTTGTTTGTCATAATTTTCTGATAACTTGTTACTTTCTGTATTGTGACTTGAAGTTTGTGAAATGAGATGTCACTATCCATAGTCTTTGCTTTCTCATTTCATCTCAGCATTTTTCAGTTTTTTCTATTGTCGTTTTGAGTTAATAAGTTACAATCTCAATGACCCACTCTGAGCTTTCTTTGCCTCCCGTGGAGTAATTCCAATTTGAGTTGCCCTAGCTTATATTTTTCATATGCAGGAAATGGATACTGGTGGTAATTCCTTACCATCCGGGCCGATGGGTCCAAAAGAAAAGTATGCTATTTCTATGACCCAGAGGTTGGAAATTACTATTATGGGCAAGGTCACCCAATGAAGCCACATAGAATGCGAATGACTCATGCTCTCCTTGCGCATTACGGATTGTTACAACACATGCATGTTTTGAAGCCCAATCCAGCTCGAGAGAAGGATCTTTGCAGGTTTCATGCAGACGATTATGTCTCTTTCTTGAGAAGAATCACTCCGGAGACGCAACAAGATCAGTTGAGGCAGCTGAAGAGATTTAATGTTGGTGAAGATTGCCCTGTTTTTGACGGCCTTTATTCCTTCTGTCAAACTTATGCTGGAGGGTCCATCGGTGGTGCGGTGAAGTTAAATCATGGACATTGTGACATTGCAGTAAATTGGGCTGGTGGTTTGCACCATGCGAAGAAATGTGAGGCTTCCGGTTTCTGCTACGTCAATGATATAGTGCTGGCCATTTTAGAACTCCTTAAAACTCATGAGGTAAACAGCACTACCATACATTAATTACTATGGAATAAGTTTATAATATAATCACAATCATTATACGCCTTACTGTTCATGTTATAAAAAACCGTAATTTCTGGTAGACTAACATATTTGAAGGCTAGCTTAAACTCAACAAAATACCAAAATGCTTTGCGAAGTGAAATTGATGAGATAAATGAGACTGTAAGAGGTTGAAGTCTAGGATCAAGACATTAAATGAATCTGTGAATACTTACAACATGCAATTGAGTGTCTTCTACATCAGAGTTGAATATGTTATACTATTAGCATTCAAAATATTGATATCCAAAAAGATATTCTTAGTGATATATCGTCTTTCATTGCATTTCCTTGTTCCATATTATATTAGGTTGGACACTTTGGACTCATTATGATCCTGATCTCATGCAATATCTGTCTTTTTTTCTTAGAATTACATCAGTTGAGGAGCAAAGTCTGTTGATTTTAGTAAATACTAGAAGTTTAGTATCTCAGTGACCATGTGGTTGGCAGTCTGAAATGGAAAAAAGAAAAAGAATATGCTCTTTATTAGATTATTTTCCTATTGTCTAGTCACTTTCTAATTCTGACATAAAAAGTCATTTGTTTGATCCTTTTGCATTTCCAATTAATTTGGTTTACGTCCCTATTGCAGCGTGTTTTATATGTGGACATTGACATTCATCATGGCGATGGTGTTGAGGAGGCTTTTTATATCACTGACAGAGTCATGACTGTTTCGTTTCATAAATTTGGAGATTACTTCCCTGGCACTGGGGACATACGAGATATTGGGTTTGGGAAAGGGAAATATTATGCGCTTAATGTTCCATTGGATGATGGAATTGATGATGAAAGTTATCAATCCTTATTTAAGCCAATAATTAGTAAGGTGATGGAGGTTTTTAGGCCCGGAGCTGTTGTCTTACAGTGTGGAGCTGATTCGCTATCGGGGGATAGATTAGGCTGTTTCAATCTCTCAGTCAAAGGTCATGCAGAGTGTGTCAGATTTATGAGATCTTTCAATGTGCCACTTCTTTTACTGGGTGGAGGTGGTTACACAATACGCAATGTTGCTCGTTGCTGGTGCTATGAGGTGTGTCTTGTGTGTATTTTGCTTTTGAGTTTTACTAATTTTACTGGGAATATAAAAAACGTAAAAAATTGAACAATGATATTACTCTGTACAGTTTTTCTCCTGGTTTTCTTGTTAAAATTGTTTCCCAACATTGAAAGCCTAAACATGTCAGAATCAATTGATTACTGTCACGATCTAAAATTTGTGTTCGATATAGATAACATTTCCTGATAATTGAGGTTTTGCAGAAACCAAGTCCATTACCTAGAGAAAATTAATTGTTCTTATCCCTTGTGCTCAATATCATCTCGCTCTAGTGTTTTTGTTATAACAAAATATTTCCGTAATAATATCATGCACGTGTGTATAAAATATGCTAATTATTAGTGGGAGAGCAATCTTTTCACACTACTCATTGAATATTTTTAAATTTATTATAAATTTAATATCAAAAGGAATAAGTTCTTTTATTGCCATTGCTTCTACCTTAATTCGGTTGTCCTTATAAGTTCTCCCGACAGATTTTTGCATTACCAAATTTTAGTTGGAGCTATGGATAGTAAAGTCTTTCAGTCTTAATATTTTTCTCCTTCACTCTTCTTCTCGCCTTTATACATTATTTGAAGTGACTGATGAAAGATGAAAGCGATGAAATTGTTGACAAAAAAATCACCACTAAATTCCAACAGAAAAACTATTAGCTGCTAATGGTGCAACTTTGTTCCAAACTAGGAACTCTACCTAGTTTAACTTATTCGAGGCAATATAAGCAATTTCAATGCAAAAATTTAAAGTTTTAATTTGTATTTGGTGCATCCTAATTACTTACTTTTCATAAAAGGTCATTTGTTTTTTGGGAGAGAAAGTTTTAATATGTATTTGGTGCATCCTAATTTAAAGTTTTAATATGCATCCTAATAACTTACTTTTTATAAAAGGTCATTTGATCTTATTTTAGATATGTATTCGAATTCGGTTACATGATTGTTCATTATTCTTGGTGCGCACAAGGAGATGGAAGCATATAATCCTGTTCTTTGTCAATTGTTATCATTGTTGATGAAATGGTTTGTTCTTTTGAGCAGACAGGAGTGGCACTTGGAATTGAGGTTGATGATAAGATGCCCGAGCATGAATATATTGAGTATTTTGGCCCAGAATACACTCTTTATGTTTCTCCAAGTAACATGGAAAATAAAAACTCTCGGCAAATGATCGAAGAAATAAGAGCGAAGCTCCTTGAGAATCTCTCGAAACTTCAGCATGCTCCAAGTATACAGTTCCAGGAGCGACCACCTAATACTGAAGTCCCAGAGGTTTGTTCTTGCGACTCTTGGCTTATTTCAGTTATAAGAACCTTTGTTTTTTCTGCTCTATATCTTGTGTTTTCTATTTATTTTTTGGATAATTACAAAATCCCCCAGAGGTTTGGGTTAATTACAAAAAATCCAGAGATATTTCAAAATTACAAAAAGCCCCCTCAAGTTTGATTATGTCTTAGATTTAAGAGGGTAACTATAACATTTCTATTAATATCAGGGGGTTTTTCAAATGTTTTTTTGCTTATGAAAGGAGAAAATGTAAGACGGAATCGAACCTCAATGGTTTTTTTGTAATTTTCAAAAACCTATGGAGTTTTTTGTAATTAGCCAGAACCTCTCTTTTTTTTTTTTTTAATTATCCCTTTATCTGTGAGCTTTTTTAAATTTCTTCATTTTGTTCCTTCTATGCAAACCAATGCTATAGCATTAGAATACTGGATTATGTGATTTTGTATATTTTGAAAGATGTGGGCATGTTTTGTGTAAGTTAGTTCTCATAAGATGCTTTGTATGTAGGTGGATGAAGATGAAGATAATAAAGATGAAATCAAATATCGTGATTCTGATTTTAAAGTTGAATACGAACGGTATAGTTCTTGGCTCAATACTTGGCTTCACTTTCTACTCGTTATCATGTAGCGTACTTCTCATCATTCTTATATACATACAGCAAGTGTACACCTAGCAGGGTGAAGATGGAATTTGTTGAATCTGAATCAAATAATAAGGTCTCTCTTTCCCATAAACTCTTAGATAGTATAGAATATTAATTGTTAAAGTTGTAATTTAGGCATCTTTGGTTAAATTTTTTAAATAACCTAAAAGAGTAATGGCTATTTTCCTTTATTATTCAGAATAATGAGGCAATCGATCAGCTTGCCAGAGATGTGGAGTCGACACTTATCGAGACGACGAGTTCAAAGGTACACCATATATACTCCAAGATTTCAAATTCTGTAATTAGTGGTTCATGGGCTAACAATTTGAAGTGGTTGGGATTTTCTTTTACCAGGGATCAGTTTTAGGTGCAGAAGCAGATGAAGTGGCATATGTTAAGGTTGAACATGACAAGTCTAAGCCTTCTGAGATGGATCAACATTGATCACAATCACCCACCCTCCTAATTCAAGAATATCTTGTATATATATAATCTTTGCTGGTCTACTTGTGCCCAAACTAAGTTTGGGTGCAATTTCTATATTATTAGTTTATCTAAGTTTCTCTCTCTCTCTCTCTCTCTCTCTCTCTCTCTCTCTCTCTCTCTCTCTCTCTCTCTCTCTCTCTCTCTCTCTCTCTCTCTCTCTCTCTCGCGTACACACTCACACAGAGTTCGGCTCTCTCAGTGTGTGTGTGTGTTTTGGTTATTTTTTTATTCTTTTTTTAAGACGTCTGTACCTAGGCAGGGGTTTGGTTGTATGTGTGTGTGCATGCCGGATCAGATTTTCTGCTCCACTTTCATGTTCCGCTTTTGTTCCATTTAACTGGATGAATAACATATGTCATTTAGATAAAATGAGTTGTTAATTGTTTCAATACATGTACACATGTCATTCGTCCGAATGATGGAACATGAAAATGGAACATGATATCTATATTTCCTCGGTTTCATTAGAATATTAGATTAAATGTTGAAAACCTGTTAAAACCCCATAAATTGTTCCAATGAGAATATTTACAGGTTTAAAAAATGAGAAGATGTTTGGTAGAGTATTTTTAATAATGAATTTTTTGTAGGTAAGGACATGATATAAGTAAATATGTTTGGATGTGTTTTTCTAAAGTATCTATTTTATTTTATTTTTCGTAAATTTATTGAGTTGTATCAATTGGGAGGGTGATACTGATGTATGTGATGGTGTAGATGAAATTGAATGACACGGAGGAATGAGTTTTAGAGTAGGTTTCAAAATTGTGGGAATAAGTGAATATTAATATTTTTAGATAGAAAAATATTTAGAAATGTGTTATGTTCATAAACATATTTCTACTTTTATGAATAAGATAAGACTGGAAGTAGGGATTTGAAAATGCTAGCATACAGTTTGTAGACTTCGAGCTACATAAGAGCATTCCCAATAGGCTTTTTAAATTTAAAGAGCATCTATTGCAAAAATGAAGAGCATATTTAAATATAAATAGTGATATTTTTCACCTTCCAACACCCTCTTTGTATTTGATTCTTTATTTTCTATTTTTTCAATATTATTTTATTGCACATGGGATATTTGAAGTAATTTAAGACATATTTCAAAGTTGGTGTTGCTTTTAGAAACTACCATTCAAAAAGGTCTTTCAAATGGCAAGTAACCTAATGCAATTAATTATAGAGATTTGTTTTGGCTCTCCAAATTTGGAAAGTGAAAATTCATTCTCTAAATTTAAATGTTAAAATTTCCCATCTTCCCCAGCAAGATTCTACCCGAAAATCGGTCTCAAGTTCGGCTGTGGCCGAAAATGATCGAGCCCCAAAACAGGGGGGGTAAAAATGCTCTGCCCTCTCTCACACACTAGCACACACTTTTTTCTCACACACAAAAATTCGTCCCTCTCACACACTAGCACACACATTTTTTCACACACACTTGCACCACTCTTCACATTTGGGTCGATTTTGCACGGATTGTTCACGGATTTTTCTTCAATCTGAGGGAGTTTTAGATTTCTTTTCTTATCTTTCTTTATTTTGTCTTTGTTTTTCGTTTTTTCTCACCCGGGTTTTCTTGCCTTCTCCTTCTGTGCTCAGGTTTTTTCAGCACTTATGGCAGACTTTAGTTCATGTCCGCCGGAATACCAAACCCCAAAGCTTGGGTCATATGCAAATGTGACTGTCTCTAGTTCTAATCGTTCTAACCTTCCTTTTGACCCCAAGAGAATCGTTCCAGTTGGCACCCACCAGGTTAGAGATGGCAAACAGGTTCTTGGATTTTCTTCCTCGGAGAATGATCGTCTTGCAGCGTCTTGGAAGCTCACCTTGATTGGAAAATTTTTATTTGCGATCCCGCATCCCAAAGGAATTGATTCTGGGTTATCTGCGTTGAATTTGAAGGGGACATACTCCTGGAGCTTTGCTAACCCTTCACATATTATCATCAAATTACAGCTTGAGGAGGATTTTAATAAGTTATGGATGGGTACTCTTTGGTCGTTGGGGGACTGCCCGATGCATGTGTTCAAATGGACACCTTCGTTTAATCCGAGAATCGAAGCCCCTCTTGCGCCAGTGTGGATTCGTTTACCGGGTTTGCCCATACATTTTTTTGATCATAATGCTCTATTTGCTATCGGCATGATTATAGGCACGCCCCTTCAAGTGGACTCCCTAACAGCATCTCGATCTCGATTATCTATGGCACGGGTTTCTATTGAACTCGACTTATTGAAGGCAGTGTTCTAAAACTCGCTAGGCGGGCGCCAGGCGCCAGACAAGAGCCTAGGGCCTAGAGCGCCTAGGCGGGGCCTAGAATTAAGGCATAATTACCTATTTTTATTTTTTTTAAAAATAAAACCTAATTACTAATATTAAAACCATTAGAAAATATGACCAAATAAACTCAAAAGTAAAAATAGTGATAACTTTACAAGATTAAAACCAACAATTCAAATGCATTCTAAAGTTCCAAACAACACGGAAATAGTCATTACTCAGTCATTAGTTAACAATTACTAAAAAGTAAGAAGTAAGAAACAAGAACAACATTCAAAATCCAAGATTTGATTCTTTTGAACATGAACTCACAAATAACAAAACAAGAATTGTATTCTCCAACTGACATAAGAAACAAAACAAGCACCACTAGCGAACTAGAACGTAGCGATACCGAATGGATCTTCTTCTTCTTCTCCATAATTTTCTAATACACGCTCTTCATCCGACTCAAATTCAAAGTCGTTCTCATTCACTTCCTCCTCATCTTCGGATTCAAAATCATCCTCCTCAAGCTCTCTCACTCTAGAAGTATCACCATCAATTCCATCACCCAACTCATCTTCATCATCATACAATCTAGGAATAATCCAATCTTGTGCTTTACTTGCATCACTAGCAAGTAGCACGTCAACATCCTTCTCTTTTCCCCTTTTACGTTTATTCAATAAACGTGAATTGAATTGGACGTAGACTAGATTGTTTAATCGTGAAACATCTAATCTATTTCTCTTCTTAGTATGTATCTGTAAATGAAAAAAAAGAGAAAAAAAACAGATAAAGTAGAAGTATTTCAAAAGAATGAAAACAGATTAATAAAGTAAACTCTAATAGTAAAATTTCTAAGTTTCTAACCCCTTCGAATGCACTCCAGTTTCTTTCACATCCGGACGAGCTAGTGGTTAGTGACAAGATCCTTATAGCAATTCTTTGCAAGTTAGGTGTCCCATGACCATAATTTAACCACCAATTTGCTGCATGAAGTTAGAACATTATAAAATAAATAATAACTTGATAATTTTAAAAGAAGAATTATGAGTTATGTAGATGTTTTTTTTACCTGGATCAAACTTGTCATCATTTACTTCACACCCTTTTGCTGCAATGGGCTTCGCAAAAACTCCTCCTTTGGTTTTGTAAATGGGCAACTCAACATTCATAACTTTATTCATCAAATCAAAGTTGCCATGACAAATAATATCAAGGCAATCAAGAACTCCATCTGAGATAACTTGATCCAATATAATATTGGGATCCTTATAATGATAGTAAGGATTCAATAGATAAGCCATCAAGTGCAATGGAGTGTCAACTCTTCCTTTGATCTTTGCATCCATTATGTCCAAGATAGGATCATAGTTCTTGGAATAATTATTCAAAGCATTTTTTATATCTTCCTTTGCCTGTTGAAGCTCCCCATATAAAAAGCCCATTGATGGTTTTCTATCTGCATCAGCAATACGAAGCACCTTCACCAAAGGTGCAAATACCGTCAAGCAAGATGTCACACCATTCCAGAAACCAATAGCCATCACAGTATTATAACTTGCTTGCCCTTTGACAGTCTTAGACCATTTGCATTCATCCCATTCAGAGCTACTAAACATTGTTTTCAATTGAGCCTTTTTCTCCACCAAACTCTGCAAACTAAGGAATGAAGAAGCAAATCTAGTGACTCCTGGTTTCACTATATCTCTTCTTTTAGTATAAGACCTCATCATGGCTAAGGTCTTATGATGTGCATAGATGAATATGGTCAAAGCTTTGGCTTGATCAATGATTTTCTTAAACCGAGGTAGTTTTGCAATGCCCTCTAGAACAAGATTAATGGTGTGCGTGGCACATGATGTCCAGAAGATAGTTGGCCTTTTCACACGCAACAACTTTGCCGCTCCCATATTGTTTGAAGCATTATCAGTCACTACTTGAATGACATTATTTGGTCCAACTTTCTCAATACATTGATCAACATACTCAAAAATCATTTCACTTGTGTGCTGTTCGCCTTATTTTTAGCTTCACCGCAAGTGTACGGTGTAGTTTATAGAATAGGGTAAGCAAGGTCGTATCCACAGAGACTAATAAATTTATGCGCTAAGTATTGAACTAAGATAGTCTTATTTTTATTTAGACGATCGAAATTTAATAATTGTTGTAGAAGTAAAGACAAGATTAACCACAAAAACACAAGATACTAAGAATAGTGGAATTATCAAGGGAATGAAATGGATTCCCGGGTTATGGTTTCAATTAATATTCCTCTTGTTGTCCGATTTAATCAAAGTCAAAGTTATTATCACTACACCTATAAGACGATCACAACGATATTTTATCCTCCCTCTCGAGATGTATATAAAGTGTAGATTGAAATATCTATGCTAGCATCTCTACTCAACATAAGATAACAACTCCCAAATGCACAAAAGATCATATATCCTCACAAATATTCACAAACCTCTCGATTATGCAAATATTCATGTCAAGTACTCAAGATCTAATATCAAACTCATCTCTCGAATTATGAATCAATATATCAAACATGTTAAATCATTGGCCAAATGATAAAACAATAATAAGAACAAAGTACTCAAATAGGCTTCAAGACAATAGCTTCAATTAAGATTAAAACATTCAACAAGAGTTCAACTAATCTACTTCCAAAACCCGGAAATCACAAGAAGTTTAGCTACTCATTACAAATAAACAACCCATGTAGACAAATTGTTCATATTCATGACAAGCTAAAATGAAAGATTAAAGCACAAAGAATGAGAAACTTAGGAAATGGATAATCTCTCGATTGATCTTCAATCCTCAAGCTTCGATTCGACCCGATTCTTCCCTTGGTTCTTCCTTGATGAAGTTGATGTATTTCTTGTGTTCTTGGGTGTATTCCCAGCCTTTCCTTCATGCCCTAGTTCAAGCCTCCCATGTATCTATTTATAGTACCCCTGTTTTTAGATCTGAAAATCGGACTTTTATTGTTTTATCCGCCCACGGGCACTGCAGCGCTCAAAAATGGGCGCTGCAGCGCGCACATAACACACCCGGGCGCTGCAGCGCCGGATCTTGGGCGCTGCAGCGCCATCCAGAATTTGGCCGCTGCCCAGATTTTCGCCTCCGCTGCAGCGCCTCGTTTTGCGCTTCAGCGCCATCCAAACGTCCGAATTCGGTTTTGAGTCCTTCATCAAAGTTGTAGCCCTATCTCTTAGCTTTCTATAGCCACTTGAATCACCTCAATATTAATTTTGTAGAGAGAGTTATGGTCAAAATACTAAACGCTGCCAGTGATGGAAATTTCAGACGCGTTTGGACGTTTCTTCAAATCAATCTCTCGTTGTTTGCTCGTTTGTACTTCTTTTGATATACGATTCATTACTATGATTATAAACTCAATATAATTGGCTCTCAACATGGATTGGCTACTCAAATGACTCAAAATAATAAAAAACAACACAAAACTTAAGTCTAGGAAGCCCAAATCATTGGTATAAAACCAAGTGAACAAATACCCCCAAACTTAAACTGTTGGCCGTCCCGGTCAACACTTTTAAAAACAAGACAAAACATGACTGGGAGTAATGAAAAGTAAAACGCACAACAACTCCATAAAATTCGTATTGTTCATCATATGTGTCAAACAACGAATCAACCAAGCCTCAAACATCTAACATAGAGCATACATCAAAGAAACCATGGTAAATGCTAAGAATCACGTCTCTCAAAGATCAAGTGTATACTCTCATCTCGAATGAATATAAGACGTGTTTACGCTCAAATCAATTCAATGTCGCAAAATTACCATAGGCTTGCAATTCGTCTCATATCTCCGCCACTAGAATGTATGCAATTTGTGAATCAAAAAGGACTTTTTTCTTTGGTTGTGATGAAGGTTCTTTGGTTAGGGTAGGAAAATATGGATAGAGTGACTCAAACTCGAGAGTATAGACCGGTGAGCATATAAATCATCTACATTAAGGCTCAATATGCTACTCAAATCATCTCTCATTTTCATCAACTCCTCTTATCTCCATCTCCTTTCTTTCTTTTGAGAATCACCTCAAATTACAATCCTTAGCCCCCAAGTTCATTTAAATGAAACTCATTTACAAAGTCGTTTTTTTTTTCGACATTTATACGAGTTCTCAACACTTCATTTCTCCTCCTTTTCTTCCCATCAACCAACTCTAACACCATCTTCTAAAATTTTGATTTTACCCATTCACCCTTATTCAATCCCTTTACTTAATGCTATACGCTCAAGTTTTGGGTAAAAGATTTATCAAGTTAAGGCTTGAATTGTGGCTATCAAAAATTAGGCAATAGGCTCAAGTTGGCTAACTAGGGATTTCAATATTATCATTAGGTAAGCGTATGGCTTGAAGAGATAACAAAAATGGCCTTTGATCATTTTCACATTTCGCATACAACATGTGACCTTGACAGAGATATACGTGAGCAAGTTCTAGAATTCTAACAACATGGATGATACACTCAAATTAACAACAAGACTGCATATGATGAAAGCGAAAGGCTCAAAAGCTCACAGGCTTGCAAAATCGTAATTCAAAGCATCAAACCATGTTCTCAATATCCACATGCTCAATATCATCTATTCATGGCTCAATCAACTCATACTCAACACCTAATCAAAACAATACAAATTTTTTTAAAAATATAAGCATCAAGTCTCGTCGCACAAGGTCAACTCACTCCTTAAAATCTATGAAAACAATAAACGTGCTAAAACAGTAAACGTGCTTCTAATGCACATGCAACTTAAAATGCTCTACATGCAACTATATGAAAACACACAAACAAATGCAATTTTTTTTTTTTTTTTTACACACTTCAAATCAAAATACTCACACATTTCAAATCAAAATACTAACTCTCCCCCCAAACTTGAATGAAATTATATCGAAACAAGGGAAAAGATAGAATTTCAAGAAAGAAAAATGTGAAGTTACCATTGGGTTGCCTCCCAACAAGCGCTAGATTTACCGTCTATAGCTCGACGTATGAATTGGTGCCTCCTTGAATGCATATATTAGCTGCTTGGGTCATGGTCAAGTGCCATATTTGCCTTACTTGCACCTAATAATGCATACTTGGGGTGTCCAAGCAAGGATTTGAGTCCTGGCGTAGGAATATACTGATCTGGTTTACGTGTATGTTGTTCGTTTGCATACGTATGATCAATATTTTTCTCGTTCTGGAACAACTTTCTTATAATATCTCGCACGAACTCGCTCATTCGTACACGCTTGGTTGTGTGTTCCTTGTCCCGTTTTTGTTCCTTTTAGCGCCACATACTATTTGACCGTGCATAGACATACAATCTGTGTGGTTCTCAACTTTCTTGCTCTTCCAGGATCTTCAACTCCTCGTATTCGGTATCATTCATTCGATGAATGACACTATATTGTTCTTTCGAGTTGGCTTCAGTGGTGCTTAAAAATTGGCTCTTTTGGTGTTGCCCACCAACTATTGTAACTAATTGGCCCATTTGAGTCTCGAGATTTTTCAATTGTGAATCCATAGTATTGGCCAATTGTGTCAATTGCAACTTCTTCTTGTCCATCTTTGCTTCGTTTTTGGTAAGGCTATTTCCCATTTCCCTCATGAATAAATTTATTTGACTCATAAATGAAGTCGTTTGATTCATGAATGAAATGAGGGCGTCTTCCAAAGATGGGTTTGCCTCTTCCATCCGAATAGGTGCACCTATACCAATTCAAAGAAACAAATCAAGCATTGTAGAAGTAGAATTTACAAAAAAAAAAATGAAAAAAAAATAAAAAAAATGTCTAAATTAAGAATAATTCTATCTATCGCAATATTAGCACCAAAAATTGTATTAGTCCCCGGCAACGGCGCCAAAAACTTGTTCGCCTTATTTTTAGCTTCACCGCAAGTGTACGGTGTAGTTTATAGAATAGGGTAAGCAAGGTCGTATCCACAGAGACTAATAAATTTATGCGCTAAGTATTGAACTAAGATAGTCTTATTTTTATTTAGACGATCGAAATTTAATAATTGTTGTAGAAGTAAAGACAAGATTAACCACAAAAACACAAGATACTAAGAATAGTGGAATTATCAAGGGAATGAAATGGATTCCCGGGTTATGGTTTCAATTAATATTCCTCTTGTTGTCCGATTTAATCAAAGTCAAAGTTATTATCACTACACCTATAAGACGATCACAACGGTATTTTATCCTCCCTCTCGAGATGTATATAAAGTGTAGATTGAAATATCTATGCTAAAGCATCTCTACTCAACATAAGATAACAACTCCCAAATGCACAAAAGATCATATATCCTCACAAATATTCACAAACCTCTCGATTATGCAAATATTCATGTCAAGTACTCAAGATCTAATATCGAAACTCATCTCTCGAATTATGAATCAATATATCAAACATGTTAAATCATTGGCCAAATGATAAAACAATAATAAGAACAAAGTACTCAAATAGGCTTCAAGACAATAGCTTCAATTAAGATTAAAACATTCAATAAGAGTTCAACTAATCTACTTCCAAAACCCGGAAATCACAAGAAGTTTAGCTACTCATTACAAATAAACAACCCATAGACAAATTATTCATATTCATGACAAGCTAAAATGAAAGATTAAAGCACAAAGAATGAGAAAACTTAGGGAAATGGATAATCTCTCGATTGATCTTCAATCCTCAAGCTTCGATTCGACCCGATTCTTCCCTTGGTTCTTCCTTGATGAAGTTGATGTATTTCTTGTGTTCTTGGGTGTATTCCCAGCCTTTCCTTCATGCCCTAGTTCAAGCCTCCCATGTATCTATTTATAGTACCCCTGTTTTTAGATCTGAAAATCGGACTTTTATTGTTTTATCCGCCCACGGGCGCTGCAGCGCTCAAAAATGGGCGCTGCAGTGCGCACATAACACACCCGGCGCTGCAGCGCGGATCTTAAGCGCTGCAGCGCCATCATCAGAATTTGGCCGCTGCCCAGATTTTCGCCTCCGCGCTGCAGCGCCTCGTTTTGGCGCTGCAGCGCCATCCAAACGTCCGAATTCGGTTTTGAGTCCTTCATCAAAGTTGTAGCCCTATCTCTTAGCTTTCTAT
The DNA here is from genome assembly GCA_016081115.2 of Rehmannia glutinosa. NCBI lineage: Eukaryota > Viridiplantae > Streptophyta > Magnoliopsida > Lamiales > Orobanchaceae > Rehmannia > Rehmannia glutinosa. The sequence continues at coordinate 64,852 of JABTTQ020002190.1, read as the reverse complement.
AGCCACTTGAATCACCTCAATATTAAATTTGTAGAGAGAGTTATGGTCAAAATACTAAACGCTGCCAGTGATGGAAATTTCAGACGCGTTTGGACGTTTCTTCAAATCAATCTCTCATTGTTTGCTCGTTTGTACTTCTTTTGATATACGATTCATTACTATGACTATAAACTCAATATAATTGGCTCTCAACATGGATTGGCTACTCAAATGACTCAAAATAATCAAAAACAACACAAAACTTAAGTCTAGGAAGCCCAAATCATTGGTATAAAACCAAGTGAACATGTGCGCTACGTCTGAAGATTCCTTAGAAGAAAGAAAAACTGTCCCAATCTTAGAATTGACACACAAGTTCATTATGCTTCTTCTCTTTCGATCACTCCAAGCATCAGTCATAAGTGAGCAACCATTTTTTCCCCATTCATCTTCATGTGGCTTTACTTTGACTTTGGTTCTCTCAATTGCTTTTTTCAATAAAGGCTCTCTCAATTCATATTGACTAGGAGGTTTCCACCTTGGTCCAATTGACCAAGTGCCTCTGTAAAGAGCCTGAAGCTTTCCAGGTCAAAGGCATTGAAAGATATGCCGGCTTCATAAATCCAATCAGCTACATAATTCTTCACAGTATTAGATCTCTCTTTCCAAAGGGCATCATGTATGTTTTGTTCCCGTGTTGTCTTTGCCACATTCAAAGAAGCTTGGGGATTGATGCATGTAGCAAATTTGTCCATTGCGCCAAGAGAACGCGGTGGCTTCATGCTCCCTATTGACTCTCTCAGTTCATCCTCTTCAATACAATATTCCTCCAACCCATTAATATTGACACTAGCAATCAAGTCTTCCTCTTGTTTTTTCAACTTTTTCTTCTTGTCTTTTACTTCATTAATAGAATTTCTACATTTAGCTTGATCATCCTGTGAAGCTTTGGTACAAGAAACAACATTCCCTTGGATGTGTCCTATGTGCTCTTTCATTCGACGAACACCCCCAGACATAACCTTTCCACACAACTTGCATTTTACCCTGTCCAAGTTAGATGGATCGGCTAGGATGCCATATTCCCAACCAACATCATTTGACTTCCGTTTAAGTGGTGTCTCAATCTCAGATGGTGTATTACTAGTGGCAGAAGCAGTTGAAGACATCATTGTGCTAATTCTTCATTTGGTACTTTCATCAAACACCTTGTAGTCATACACATATGCCATTTTCTTTCACAGTTCACTTCTCAACTTTATCAAACAAAATGGACATTCAACTTCATGCTAAGAGAATTAACACTAAAATATTGAATTTGCAGAGAATCAATTAACTTAACAGAACAATCATCAAACAATACCCCTCCATAATCTTACTGCCTCAAAAATCACAATAGATAATTTTTCCATTAAATAAAAGGAGAATACATATATCTTACTCCATTACTCGTCGGCGGCGGCGAGAGGAAGGGCGGGGTTGCAATTTCCGACGGGAGTTTGGGGATACGGGAGCTTGTGGCTGGGTTTTTTTTTTTTCACTTTTTTGTTTTGTTATTTGTTAGGCAGACGGGAGTTTGGGGCCAGGGGGTTTTGGTTTTGTAATTAGGCTTTCAGCTTTTAGTTTTAGGCTTATTAAATTAGAATTTGATTTTTTTTTGTGGCCGATTTGTAGTTTTTCTCCTAGGCGCCCGCCTAGCCCGAGTTTTAGAACACTGATTGAAGGAGAGAATTGAAGAGGTTGTTCTTGAGTTCGATGATACTTCACACGCTCAAAAGATTACTTATGAACGGATTCCGGACTATTGTACTCATTGCAAGCACATTGGACATTCTATTGAGGGATGCTACATGAATGGGAAGATAACCCGCCCACCACCACCTGTTAGGCGCCATCCTACTCGGGGTGCTCAAAGAGTTGTTGCTCAAAATCATGAATGGGTTATGGTCAAAAAGAAGGGACCAAGAGAAACGGGATTGGTTCCTAAGGAGTTTCTAAAATTAGCAAAGAATTCGAAACATACCTATTTTGAGGATAATCACTCATATGCTGGCACTAATCGATTTTCGAGTTTGGAAAATGAGGTTTTTCAGCCATTAGATACCTTGCCACAATTAATCAAGGGCCCAGATCAGGTCAATGGCTCACATTTGGACGATCAAATTGACTCCATTATTGTGGATAAAAATTTGGTAGGCGATGTGGCAGTTGCTGGAAATGAGAATATGGCAAGCGTTAGCAACCCCAATAATTTGGGCGACAACTCGTGCTTGAAGGACAACTTGGCAGGGGACGCGTCTTCAAACGGTCAGAATGGCCTTGAAAATGGAGTCATTATTCCCTCTACACTTAATGGATCTCCTAAGTGTCTCAATCATTCTATTCCAACTTTGTCTTCTTTTGAGATTAATAAACACACGTCTGACCTCCATTTAGGTGTAACACATGCTTTTGAGGAGTCTTTTAAAGCCACTAAGGAATGTCAGCTGGGCCCACCATCTTTATATTCTCAAACGGTCCATTCCTCTAATTTGAATAGTATTCCTACTGGGCCACAAACCTCAGATAATTTGAATATTATTGGACATAATCTCCCATCTTCCCTGAATTTGAACATGATCGAAATAGTGGGTGATAACATTTTTAACGGCTCGGATTTTAAAAAAGAATTGTCAACATGCGTGTCTAAAGGGATTAATTGTGGGGCATTACCTGAAATTCTTCTCCCTGCATTTTCGACACCAGCAACACTTTTGGAGGGATTCAATGGTCAATTTGATAATATTGGTAATTTGCATGGGCCCACCTCAATACCTTTCCATGTACAAAAGGTGGAAAATGGCCAGCACATTTTGGAATTTGACAAAAGCAAGAAGAATGGTCCTATCTCTCTTTCATCATCACGTGTGGCACCCTCCAATGTTGTGGGTCCAGATGCTTTTTTGTCTCCCTTCAACAACTCAACCATTATCTCCAAATTGGACCCACCACACCACCCCCCATCAGCTGCTCACGCGTCGCACGCCCGGTGGCAATGCCGATAACTTGGACCAAGATTGTCTCTTTAATGGGATGTCACATGGGCCCACGCCCATGTCTTCACATGAAAAAAAGGTGGAAGATCCCCTGTTGCTTTTGGATTTGGACGTTAACTTCAAAAATGGGCCATCCAATTCCTCCTCATCTTGTGCGGCTATTCCTAGCAAGTTGGGCCAAGATTGTTTTCCCCCTCCAACTTATATTGCAGCCCATGATTTTCAACAAGCCCAAGAGCATATTGCCCAACCGCGTCCAGATTATTCGGGCCAGAAATGTTACCTTAGTGAGGCCCAGATTTTTTCTAGTACTCCAGCCCAATCCTCGTCTGCTGCTGACGGATCCGAGTCCAACTCCACTGAGTCCTACTCCATGGTCCCAGGTGACGTTTTTGTTGATCCACCCAATCAAGATTTGGACCATTCTCCACTGTCCATGGTCTATGTTATAAAGGAAGTGGGCCTTATTGATACTAGTGGCCCAAATAAATTTTTTGATCACTCCGGTGCTGATGACAATATTATTAATTCGGAAGATGGGAAAAATGACACAAAATGGCCTAAGAATGTAAGTACTGGACAGTTGGAAAAAAAGAAAAAATTCGCGGTCGATAAAATTCCGAAGTCCTCCAAAAAAGCACTAAGTCGGGCAAATTTGTTCATACATTTCTCAACAAAGGAGGAGGGTCACAATCTCAGAATCGATCAGGTGTTTCTAAATTCCATTCTCATTCTACTTGTTAATTATGTCGATTAATTTCTTAACGTGGAATGTGCGTGGTATTGCTAATGTAGGTAGTCAACGTCATTTGCATGCGTTAATTACTCGCTACAAATTGCCTTTTGTTGCACTTTTAGAACCTATGACATCTCCGGAGTTTAGTTTCTATTGTCGCAGATTTGGCTTTGATCATGGCTTATCTAATTGTTCTAATCATATCTGGATTATGTCTGTTGCTCATTTACATTTTGACATTCTTGTTGATCATGCCCAGCTGCTTCACTGTAGGTTGACCTCTGTATTGTTGCCTCAGCCTATTTATTTGACTTTTGTGTATGCTAAATGTGATAGAGTTGCTAGATACGATTTGTGGGGTAAGTTGCGTGAAATTGCGATTAGTATGGAGGGGTTACCCTGGCTTGTTAGTGGTGACTTTAACATTTTTTTGCATGATCACGAGAGGTTTGGTGGTACTTCTGATAGGTCTAATGAGATGTTAGATTTTGCTTATATGATTGCGGATTGTGAGTTATTTGATGCGGGGTGTGAGGGGCCTATCTTTACGTGGGCTAGAGGTGGGCTTCAGGAGAGACTTGATAGGGCTTTGTATAATGAACATCACTGGGCGGATGTGTTTACTTCTTCTATTGTTACGCATTTATCTCGTGTTCGCTCTGATCATGCTCCTTTACTCATATCTTGTCAGTTTGTACCGCATGTGCCTCGTTCTTCTTTCCGATTTCAGCATATGTGGATACGTCACCATACTTTTTTGCAGGTGGTCAAGGAAGCATGGGGGCATCCTACTGGTTGTTTTGGAATGAGAAACTTGCAGCACAAGTTGAATAGGGTCAAGCGCAGACTCAAGATTTGGAATCACCAGACGTTTGGTAATGTTTTTGATCTGGTTAGACTGGCCGATGAGCGATTCAGTGGCTCAGGCTGTATATGATAGTGATCCGTCTCCGACTCATCGGGCTGAGCTACATCGTTGTGTGGCTGAGTATGAGCTACGTTTGAAAATGGAGGAGGATTTTTGGCGCCAGAAAGCCGTAGTTAAGTGGGCAGTCGAGGGGGAGCGCAACACTAAGTTTTTCCACGGATTTGTTAAGCAGAAGCGGTGTCGCGCTAGGATCCACTCGATTGATGATGATGGGGTGACGATCACACATGATTCTGAGATTCAGAAGTCGGCAGTTCAGTTCTTTCAGTCCTTATTGACTTCTGACTTGGAGTATTTGACTCCCCCTGTCGATGCGTTCTTTTCCCGACTTCCTGATTCCGTTGATCTTAATGGACTTTGTGCTATGCCAACGGCTCAGGAGGTTCGTGATGCGGTGTTTGGGATTGATCCGTCTAGCGTTTTGGGGCCTGATGGATTCTCATCTTTGTTCTTTCAGCACTGTTGGGATTTCGTCAGATCGGATGTTGAGGATGCGGTGGTTGACTTTTTCTCGGGTAATCCCATGCCGTCCACGTTCACGGCTACATCTATAGTTATCATTCCGAAGGTTCCTCACCCTCAGAAGTGGACTGAGTTTTGGACGATTAGCCTGTGCAACGTGACGAATAAGATTATCTCTAAGATTATGAATGTGCGGTTGGTCTCGATTCTGCCTTTGATTGTGTCGCCGAATCAGAGTGGTTTCACACCCGGTCGTGTCATCTCGGATAACATATTACTCGCGCAGTAGCTTATCCATGATATCGGCCTAGCCACGAGATTCCTAATGTGGTGATGAAGCTAGATATGGCTAAAGCTTATGATAGGGTGCAATGGGATTTCTTGTATACATCTATGATTCACATGGGCTTCCCCTGTCGGTGGATTGATATGGTTGGCGTAGTGTATTGAGCATCACGCGCTTCTCGTTCTAGTTAATGGTATCCCTTCGGATATTTTCCCTCAACTCGAGGATCGGCTGGCAGGGGGATCCTCTATCTCCCGCCTTGTTTGTTCTCGGCGGCGAGTATTTATCCCGGGATTGGATTACATTATTAGACGACACCGGATATGATTTATCGAACGCGACGAGGTTTTCCGGTGACTCATTTGGCCTATCTTTGATGATGTTGTTATCTTCACTAGGGCGTCGACGATGGCCTCGTCACGTTGAGGCACTTTCTCGAGCACTATTACGCTCTTACGGCCGCAGTTAGTGTCGAAAAGTAGATTCTTTTTGGCCCCACGTTACATTGACGGTGGGAGCACATGGTTCATGGTGAGCGACGGGCTTTGTTCGCGATGACTTGCCGATGACTTATTTGGGTGTCCCTTTGTTCAAAGGGGGCGAATGACGAAAAGAGCTCTTCCTACCGCGGTGATTCGAGGATGTTGGATAGAGTTCTTTGGGTGGTCGACGACATCTCTCCTTTGTCACCCCATTCTTTGGGTGGTCGACGACATCTCTCCTTTGTCGCATGAATAAAGACATCGCTCTTATTCGAGCACGCTAATGGCCACCCGTTGCATATTCTTCGAGTCATGCGGCCGCCAAAGACGATTCTGCGGCGATTGAGCAGATCATGGCTAGATTCTTCTGGGGATCCTATGCGGGGAAGAAGACTCATTGATCGATTGGGATATTATCTCGCCATCCTATTTCTCGAGGTGGGCTGGGGTTGCGCCGACTTTCGATATTGTTTGCGACGCCTTGATTACAAGTTGTGGTGGAGGTTACACGAGGGCCATTCGTTATAGGCTCAATTCTTGATCGGCAAGTCTCTCTTTTACAATGGGCTTCGGTCTCCCTGTAGAGCCTCTGTAACACATAATCATAGTCATCGGTGGAGCGCTTGAGGCGGATCGGTATTCGAGCCCGGGAGCGGATTTTACGGTCTATTAGCGTGGTAGCCCGTGTCGGTTTACGGGATGATACATGGTTTGGGCATCGGCCGCTTGCGGATCATTGTTTGATCGGCCGTTGGGTCATATGACGGTTGAGTGGTTCATTCGCGATGGTATGTGGGATAGAGATAGATTGTATCGTCTTGGTCTCCGGATGTGGGCTTCCCGAGAGTCTCATTGAGGATATATCCGGGGTTCCAATTACGATGGGGTCCGAGGATATCATGCGGTGGATGTTTACCTCTCATGGTGGGTTCTCTATGTCTTCTCGCTTGGGATTCTCTCCGGTAGAAATGCTCGAACCTTCTCAGTATGGTGCCATTTGGAACGATGCTCTTATTCCTACTATCTCTATATTCCTTTGGCGCCTCCTTCATAATCGTCTTCTGTGGATATCAAGCTTCGAGCACGTGGCACTTCCCTTGCCTCACGTTGCTATTGTTGCTTGAATAATCCACATTCATCTCCTCAGTCGAATCTATCCCTCACCTCTTTTTGATGAATGATCTTTATTCGATCCGTGTGGAATCACTTTCTTCCTTGGTTTGACACTACACTTCCACACACCACCGATATGATTTTGTTCCTTTCATTTTGGAGGAATCGCACACACGGATCACACACGAGGCACTTGAGTTTCTTGGTTCCCCGCTTGATTTTATGGTTTGTCCGGACGGAAAGGAATTATGTCAAGCATCGACACCTTCCTTTCTTGGCATCTCACATTATTTGGCGGTGGAGCGGTATCTCGGATTCTTATTTCAGTCGGCGTCAACCCATCGATTGGTCGGATGTTTCCCTCTTTGTTGGTTTTTTGCGGGGAGTGCTCCACCACAGTTCCACGCAGTCGAGGATTGTAATTTGGCGAGCCCCTCGGTCTCCTCGGATCAAGGCCGAACACGGATGGTTCGTTTGATCGGACACTTTGATTCTTTGGCGGAGGGGATTGATTCGAGATCATTCGGACAGACTTATGTTGGCTTTTCATTGTTCTCTCCAGGGCGGTGCCTAGCTTTCTTGCCGAGCTTCTAGCGCTGAGATGGGAATGCGACATGCCCGTCTTTTTCTCTTGATTTGGATCGAGTTGGACGCAGCGGCGGTGGTCACCACGATCACTTCCGGTGGCCTTGGCTCTTGGCGAGTTCAAAGACACCCGATTCGCATTCGAACATCTTGAGGACCTTGATGTTCGATTTCCCACATACACAGAGAGGGGAATCGACCAGCGAGATCACCTTGCGAGTTGGGAGGCTGCGCCGCCTTGATCACATTATTGATGAGGGCACGGCTTCTCACCACCTCCTAGCGCTCATTCGGATGGACCAGTTGGGATATCCGAGCTTCAGATTTTCATAGATCATTGGTTCTCCTTTTATTTTCAGATATCTCATTATGATAGTCTTTCTAGATATCGTAGTGATATGTTATTTGTTTTTTGATTTTCTCCCGCCTTGACGGGCATGACAGTGTATGACATTTTGATTATTTGATATACAGGTAGGGGATCACGCCTCAATCCCCCACCCCCCGGGGTGTTACTTTGCAAAAAAAAAAAAAAAAAAAATTTAAATGTTAAAATAAAGAGTTTGTTGGATATGATTTTTAGTGGTTGACTCTTTAAAATAAAAAGCATTTCTCATTTGAAGAGACTTTTGTGCATGCTTTCAGACTCTTGGACATTCAGACCTTCGGTATTAATTTATGTTTTCTTTGACATTATATTTTTTGAGTTGCTCTCCTGTCAGGTGGTCTAACAGATCTAATCCGTTAGACGGAGCTCCAATAATAGACCCGGATTGTTATCACCATAAACCAACTCCTAATTTCTCTTTTACAATACTCTCTCAGTTGGCCGATTTAGTTTAGGAGCTTCAGGAGCTTCATAACTCCAACCCATCAAGACCCAGCATCATATCGTTCGTGACCATCGAGTTTGGCCCCATGAGGTTTCTCGACTTGCCACAGAGATTGAATCGGAGCTCCAAGCTTTGACTGACCGCGAAACTGTGTCAAATTTGACGAAAACTATGGTGGGTATGTGTAATTAATCCAAAACATCGCCGCCATTTGTGAGACATGCAGAAGAGGCTTTCACTAAGATTCACCATAAACTTACACCATTTACTGTAAAAGGAGATTTTTGCCGAGCTTCAATGAGTTTTATGCAGTCCCACTCTTCTCCAAAAAGGTTTGCAAAAAAGGAAGCAGATTGTGATGAATTGGAAATTAAAATAATAATCATGGAATATGTGATGAAAATTTGATAAAGAAAATGGTGGAATTGCATAGGTCAATTTTGATGGACAAGGAGTGGAAGAAAGGATGAAATTATATTGATTTGTGAGCTATGTGGGTGTGACGAGATTTGCAGAGCAATTAGAGAAAACAAAATGGCATCCAAGCAGCTACCACTGATACTTTTCAATGAAAAAATACTACTTTTCAGTGGAACCAATAATACCTTTTAGAGGGAACTACTAAATACCTTTAAGTGAAAAATCTAATACTTTTATGGAGGACTACTAATACGTTTTAGGGAGACTACTAATATTTTTCAGGAGAAAAAATAATACTTTTAGAAGGACTAATAAAATACTATTCAAGGAACTACTAATATTTTTTCGAAGGACTGCTAATATTTTTCGGGAGAAAAAGTTAATTATATTCAGTAGAACTACTAAAAATACTCTCCAGGGAACTACTAATACTTTTTCAAAGAACTACTAATACTTTTCGGATGCACTGCCCCCGAATATTATAAACATGCCACCGATGCATGAAATTACAAAAAAACCCGGGTCGGGTTGGATCCGTCAACGGAAAATACCCATTAGACGGTCTAACCCAAGTCTTTGTCAATATTTTTAGTTATTTAATAATATCTTTATATATTATAACATATTTGATGGGTTTGGATCATGTGAGTCCAAGTAATTTAGGTGAGTACATGAGACCAAATCTGGATCGTTGGTCTCTTTTTTTTATGGTGCAGATTTAATTAATTTTTATTTTAGTTTATATTTAATAACAGTTGTTGAGGGTAAATAGGTGATTTTATTTTAATATAAGTTGTAAACGGGAGTTATATCTGGTAGTGTCTCTTCACGTCCCTGATTTTCAGGGATTTTTTCTAACCCATATTTTTGATTCTCTCTCTTTTCTTTAACTGTGATTCTTACTTCAATGGATTTTTTTTTTCGACACATTGTGAAAAACTTGGTGCAGTCTAGGGTGTTCATTTTTCGAATGGATCGAAAATTCGATTCGATTTGAATTGGAATTTTAATTTTGAATTAGGATTTTTGAATTTCAAATTGAATTCCGAATCAACTCGAATTTCGAATATGAATATTTGAATAGAATAACGAATTGGGGTTTTTTTGAATTCTATTCGAAAATCCTAATTCGAAGGTGAAATTCGACAAAATTCGATTCGAATAAATATTCGAATTCGTATTTTGATTCTAATTCTTATTTCAATTCGAATTCATATTTCGATCCACGTAGTATAAGGCTTTGCTTGGCATTGGGCTTCGATAGAGCTTGCTTTCCTGGTCTTGGATTAAACATATGCTCTCCTAATTCAGTCTATAGGCTTTGGTTTAAGTTCAATCCTACAAGTTTTCAAACCTATGGCAATTAAGGGATGATATAGAAAAAAGGGAAAAAGAAATTTATATTAAATAAAATTGAAGTAGAAGAACCCAGATTCCAAATGAACAAATTCAAACTTGAAATGTTGGGTTAAGTCCCACAAACGAGCGAAACTCTCGTGTTTAGTTGACATCGTTGAATTTGGAACCCTGAACAGACTGCCGGTGATAAGCCAAAAAAAGGCGAGGATAACGTCAAGTCATCATTCCCTTTATGCCCTGGGCGACACACGTGCTACAATGGCCGGGACAAAGAGTCGCGATCCCGCGAGGATGAACTAACCCCCAAAATTCGTAGAATTCGTAGTTCAATTTGAATTATATATATATTTTTCACATTATATATAATTATTTATTATATATAAATTATACGCATGCATTCATAATATACACAAATAAATAAAGCTCTAATGTTTAAATAAAAATGTAAAATTATAAATATACCGTCCTTCCTTTTTGTCAGAAATAATGATATTTAATAGTGTACAATATACATCATACATTACTTATAAATATATAGTCTTTCCTTTTTATTTTGTTAGAAATAATCTAATTATTATTATTTATTCAAATTGGGTTATGAGTATAAAAGTTATTTCTCAAGTAACCAGTGCCAGTATAAATTGGTACAAAATAATTTATTAAAATTATATAAGTGAATTCATTGTGAATTTATGAATTTTAGTGAAATTAAGCAATTTAAAAAATATTAGACGATAATCTGTAGTTTTGAAAAAAAAATCTAGAATTTTATTGGGTACGGTCCAAAAATATTATCTTCCAAATCTGAACCTTCACTACAACAAATGAAGCAATAGAGACAATCGTTTTTGGGACATATTCGGTATCGTCTCAAATAGATTACTTTTAGTGACGTTATTGTCGTATCGTCTCAAATATAGTATTAAAATTCCCACCTCTAATTTTTCATTCCGGTAGTTTTTTAAGCGACAAAAAATTAATAATTAAGGACGGTTTGTATTGATCCTATTCAAGCTAGGCCTCCAGACAAAGTGCAATCAACAAAACTTTCTAGTGAAAAGCTTACACATGCATACGGGGGTATGAGTATGTTATGCAGAGGTTGGATATGTCTTCGACATTGGACATGTTCTACTCTTTGTTCTATGCCAGGAAGTCTTCTGGCGGCACCTTCTTTCACTTCTTCCCTCGCCCCCAGTGCAAGTTCCTTACGGGGCTTCCCTCTCCTTATAGGTTGTGGAGGGAGGACTTCTTCTACGTGAGGGCCAATGGTTGGGAGATCCGTCACGAATGGGTCTCGGAAGCCGTGTCGGCCCGAGGCACTCACACTTCCCGCAAGGAGATGTCAGAAGTTTATAGTTACAAAGGATTGTTCAAGTGTCTTACAATGTTAAGGATTTCTTGGATACCCAAAGACTATTTTACTTCTATGTATTGCTTCTCACTTTACTTGTATATTTGATCGTCATTATGATTGTTGTTTGCTTTTCAAGTAAGGAGAGTTATAGCATTGTGGAGTTGACGGCCTTCAAGAGGAAGCAAAATGAGAAGGCCAAGGGCAAGTTCTTTCTTGAGCTCGATCGCCCGCCCGGTGTTGGTGAGAGTGGGCGCGCCTCTCTCGGCCGGAGGAGATCGGCGCCCAAAGTCCCATTCCAGGGACTGTGCTAATGTTTTTTCTACTCCCCGTCCCCCTTATGGCTATTCCCGGGGTAAGAGGCCGAGGACGGAGTTTGGAGATGCTGCTTTTAGGACCATTGGTCCCCATGTTATTTTTTCTGGCGGGGTGAACCGTCAAGAGGGGATCCAGTCCCATTGAGACTTCATGGATTCCGGCATGGAATATGCTAGTACGAGAGGAGCTTTGTAGCATATGACTAATCTTGTCTTGGGTCTCTGTCCTTGAAGGGCATCGAGACACACGTTTGTAGAGATGTCGCTCGGGTAAGCTTTCGTGGTTACTTTTGCATTTTCATTCTTCACTCTTTGTCCCTTTTCATTCAATTAAATGCACTTATATTTTACACGTATCAAATTTCCCAAAACTTAAACCATTGTTCGTCCTCGAGCAAAACTAAGAAAAATAATTATAAGGGGTAAATAGAACACACAAAAAATACTATAAACACTTAATCTCAATCAAATCCATATTCTAGCAAACATGCAATTCATCATCAAAAAGTCATCAATCACAAATTTGGCATAATTAATACTCATCCGGGTATTTTACATCGCGACTCACAAGAAGTAGTGTTTCACTCAACTCTCAAAGTAGATGGGGCGTGTATACACTCGAATCAATTCAATGACGTAGAACTACCATAGGCTTGCAAATCGTCTAACAACTCTATGACTCAAGTGAACACAATTTAAGAACCAAAAAGACTTTTCTTTGGTTGTAATGTAGGCTCTTTGGTAAGGGTAGGAAAAATTTGGATTAAGTGACTTGACTTAAGCAAATAGAATTTAAGTATACAAACTTTCAACACCCTAGCCCATCTAAATAAACATTCTTTCAAATTATTTTCTTTTTCTACTCATACTCCACCTTTTTTTCTTTTTCATTCTTAGGCCCTTTTGCCTTCTTTCTTTTTGCCTTAAGCTCTTAATTTTTCTCAATTTTTTTTTCAGAATTTTCTTTTCTTTTCTTCTCTTGCTCAATTTTTTTCATCATTTTCTTTGATTTCAATTTCTTTTCGAGCTTCAATATTCATTCACCTATTCACTGCACATCCCTCTTTTGCCAACATTCTTTCTTTTTCCACATTTAAACCACATTTCCCTCAAGCTATCCATCTTCTATAAGCTCAAGTTTTAGGGGTAAAATTTATTTTTAAGTTCAAAGCTCAATATGTGGCTAATAATAAAAAATTTAGGCTTAAAGTGGCTAACTCATGTGGTTTCGATAAAGATACCATTGCAAGTTCTAGAGTTCTAACAATCATTAATGACACATTCAAGAAAAATAAGACTGCACAATATAAAAGCAGTTAAAGGCACAAAAGCTCACAAACTTATTTTTCGCATCATGCTCAAATTACCAACTTTCTCAATCAATGCCAAACATGCAAAAGATATTTCTCAACGATTCATCACATAATTCACCAAATACTTCTTTTCATGAAACCAAGTGCTCATAGTAAAATCATATAAAATCTGTTTGTACTCATTCGATTCTCTAATCCTATCTCACACAAAAGCGATAAATGTGCTTAAACAAAAACAATAAAAAATCATTTTTTTAAATTTTATGCAAATTTTACATGCTTCTACATGCAACCTAAATGCAATACAAACATGCAACAATACTTAATCACACATTCTTGACAACCCCCTAAACTTAAATTATGCTTCATCCCAAATATATGAAGAAATTATCAAAAGAAAGAGGAATGTGAGAAAAGTACTTACGTGGATCACCGTGGTGGAGGAGGTGGAGGATAGTGGCCTTGCTGGATGTGCAACTGGTCCATACGAGACATCATCTTGTACATCTATTGTTGCTGTGTGTGATGGTATTGTTGGGAAATTATTTTGTAGATTTTGATGAATGCCATGTAAAACTTAGAATAGGAAGTTGGCACCCCATTTTTGTTGTAAATCGCATTGTAATAGATAGGGCTGGTCGAAATTGAGTTAAAAACAATATGCCTAAACATGCAAGAAGACAAATGAGACTAGAAGGAAGACTCACATTGCAAGGCAAATGAGTATGGCAAAGAAGAGAAGACAGAACTCGATCAAGGTGCAACGAGATACAATCGAGTGAAGTATCGATCAAAAATCAACTCAAGACACAGCCAAGTCTCAAGGTTGAAGTGACAAGAGTCACCAAATGATTGGAAGTCGACTCGAAGTCACCTGGGGATGTTAAGAAAATGCGATCAAGTCAAGACAATCAAAAGAGATCCGTTGCACGTAAATCAAGAGAATGACTTAAACAAATAATACCTCCATCTCGCCTTTCTTGAAGTGCTCACCCTTCCCGAAGCGTGCAAAAGGAATAAACCAATGGGAAGTATCGCACCATGTCGAACTCGAAAAAGTCGAAAGAATCATTCATACGAGGAAGTGGAAATTTCAAGGATCGCAACAAGACAAGCCAACGACCACAAGTGAATTTCAAAATAAGCCTATCTCTTCAACGGACAGATTTTTGAAAGATCACTATAAAAGGCCGAGGAATAACTCGAGAGAAGGTAACTTTGAACCACGAACATTCAAGCAAACATTTGAATCAGTAACCAAAAATATTCTCAAATCATTCAAGATCAATCCTCAAGCATACATTATGAAGGAAATCAATCCAACACTTACCCGTGAAGGAAAGATAACTTCATTCAGTTCAAGAGGAAATTTTTGAAGAATCAAGGGGTCTACATTCCACGGAGGATTGTAGGAAGGTTCAAGGTCGAACCGAGTCTCAAGTTTTTGGAGGGCTTCGTGATCAAATCCAAGAAGCTTGAGCAAGTGGGTCAGTAGTAGCAAGGCCGCGGTGCCCGTGAAGAAGCCGAGTCGTCGAGAAGCCACTTGTGTGACCAAGGCATCTCCGATCGAGTCCCAAAGGATCAAGTCACCGTGTGTGATCAAGACTTGTATTTGACTGATTAACCACTCGTATATTGATCAATACTTAGTGGATTCCTCCAGGAGTTGGAGAAGAGAGGAGTAGAAGAATTACCCCATCTTCGAACCTCTATAAAAACTTATTGTGTCATTTACATTTCAAAGACTTTAATTTCTCGCATCTTATTTTTATATCTCACGATAAATTTGCTATCCAATTGATAATCAACTCGAGTGTCAAAACCAAGTATTAAAACAAACTTAACCAAATTCAAGGGTGTTAAGTCTTCCGCTGAAAACAAATCACAATCGAGTTAAGTCTTTAGTCAAAACAATGAGTTATTCTATCAACAAATTTCGGTCAGAGTCGTTGAGTGACTAACTCTGATTAACTAACTTAGCAGTCCATCAAGGATACAACTGTGAAGTATTAACTCTGAATATTTAAAAGGACTAATTTGAAAAGTTGGTAAGGTTTATTCAACCCCCCCTTCTAAACCTTACACTCACACCCCTTGGGACCTACAAGTGGTATCAAAGCGGTTGGTTTATTGAGCCTTGCGCACTGGTTACTGAACTAGATCTCCAAATTTTTCAAAGTCTGTTTTAGCACTTGATCTTTCAAAACTCTTGTTACCAGCAAAAGTTATTATCATGGAAGCAAATTTGACACACATCCCTATGTTCACAATTGAAGAATTTGATGATTGGAAAATTCGTATACAAGCTCATCTATCAGCATTACACGATGAGATGTGGATAGTGATAGAGGATGGGTCACTGCAAATTTTAAAAGTGAACACAACTGTAAGGAGAGCTGCAGCTAAAGGTGAAGAGGATGTTGCTCCCAGACCAGTCATGGTTGAAAAGCCAAGAGCTGAATGGACAAATAATGACAGAAAAAGATATAACTTGGACAATGTGGCCAAGGACATTCTTTACAAAACCTTGGACAAAGCCATGTTCAATAAAGTCAAATCATGCAAAATGGCTAAAGAAATGCAGGACAAGCTAACATTGATTTGTGAAGGCTCGTGAGCAAATCAAGAAAATAAACTCGTTGGTTCTTTGTCGAGAAATTTGAGAATTTCAAAATGATCGCAGAGAGACCCTTGGATCAACCGGATGCTCGGTTCACGTAAATTACCAACGAGCTATCTCGCACTTGGAAAAGAATATACACAGAAGAAATGTGTATGAAGACTCTAGAAGTCTCTCAAAATTGAATGGGAAATGAAGGTCATGGCACTAAGACATTCCATGGACCTATCCAAGACATCCAATCATGAGCTATTCTCGGATCTCAAAGCCTCGAATTTGGCTGAGAAGAAAAGACCAAGAGGAGACAGTTGTGCCCAAAACAATGCTCTAATTGTTAAGGATGGCAAGAGAGCCGAGGTCAAAGAAGTCATTGACCAAGAGGAAATAGCCACGATGGTTAAAAGGTTTAACAAGTTCTTCAATAAGAATTACAAGAGAGGCAAGGGTGAATCCTCCAGAAGACACTCGCTCCTCCAAGTCAAGGGAAGATAGGCCAACCAAGAGAGCGAGCATCAAAAAGTTGAATATCAAAGGGCTGACAATCTAAGAATGGAAAGAGCTGATCAAAAGGTTGAAAATCTATGCTGGAACTGCAGGCAACCAGGTCACTATGCCATTGATTGCCCATATCCTGTAGTCAACAAATACATGAATGAAGAAGAAAGAAAGGTCTTGAGAGAAAGAAGACAAGAAAAGAAAAAGGCAATGTTGGTCTGCAGAGATCCGAGACAGCCAAGTCAAGAGACACAAATGATTCAGAGAGTAGTGAAGTGACTACTCAAGTGACTCACGAAGAAGAAGCCTTGATCCGTTTGATGGCCAAGGAACAAGACCAACCTAACCAAGAAGATGAGGTACACTCGTAATTCATCACACTCGAGTCTAGTGATAGTGATCGTGACACACACACTTCATCACCCACTGATCTTTATGATTCATTAGGCAAAATGATGAAAGACTTTGAACACATTAAATCCTCACACACACTACTAAATGAGGAAAACACCTACTCAAGAGCGAAACTCACAAAATGACTAAGGAGCCGAGTACTCTAAGTCAAATAGCCGATGAGAATGAAAGTCTAAAGGCTGAAAATGCTAAGCTAATAAGCGAGAAATAGCTGCTATAGAAAAGAGGGAAATGACCTCAAAAATGTGATTGCCTCATTCACTAAGGCATCTAAATCATTGGATGGTCTTATTATGAGTCAAAGAGAATGTGGAGACAAGACATGCTTAGGATTTAATTCCTCTGTGCTATGTCAAGCTCCAAAAGTTATTTTGGAAAAATGATCTTCAAGTAATGAAGTATCTCAAAAATCCAAAACTCCAAATGGTGCACACACATTTATTCCAAAGCACAATCACAAGCAAACTGGCCTTGGTTATAAAGGAAAAGGAAAACAACCGATTGAGTGTCTTTGAGAGGACAAGCGAGAAGAAATCTAGCCGAGTTCCTCAAAGAAACTCCAAACAGAAATACTGTAAAGAAGAAACAGAGCTACCAAAAACCCCAAAGTTCTATAAAAGAAACACATATGATGGGAATGGTAGAAAGTACCCAAGCCAAGTGATAGGGATAATGTGAACTTTCAAAGAAAGACCTATGGAATATAAGTCTAAGTGGCAAAGGCTTAGAACTCAGCAAAGGCCATTCCAAAGGTATAAGAGCTTTCATCAGCACACATATGCACCTAGGCACTACACTCAGAGATATCACAACTACCCAAAGAAGGCAATTGCTAAAGCACACACACAAGCATACGAGACAAAAGAGACAAACTATATGAACCTAGAACCCCAAAGCAATTTGCCAAAATTAATTATGATTATGGCACTGATAGATGGCAACCCCTTAGAGTCAAATCATTTGGCTATAGGTTGGTTGGATCATCTTACAGTACTAACCCCTCAGGACCCAAGCAAGTATGGGTACCTAAAACTTAATTTCCTTGATTGCAGGTTCAAGGAACAGCTGGGTGCCAAGGAACCTGGTACATGGATAGTTGTTGTTCTAGACACATGACAAAACAAGAAAAATCTGTCAAAATTCAAGGAAGTCGAGGTGCAAAAGTCATATTTGGAGGAAATGAAGCTCCAGGAGAAATAAGAGGCATTGGATCCATCAAGAAAAATGGATTAGAAATCACGAGATGTTGCATATGTTGAAGGACTCAACTTCAACTTGCTAAAGCATCATCCAACACTCGTGACAAGGGTTATAATGTTGGATTTAACATGGGTATATGCCAAATCCAGGATCTTGAATCAAATGAAGTTATGTTGCAAGGATGCGATACAAAAGAACATGTATGTCGTGGATTGGTCAACTGCAACACCAAGCACTGTCATAGCAAAAGAGCACAATCAATCAAGTTAGTGTGGGCAGAAGAAGTCGTGTCACCCGAATTTCAAAACAATTAACAAGCTTGCGGAAGCAATCTTGTGGAAGGACTTCCGGACTCGGTATACAAGAAGGAGAGTATATGTGATGCATGTCGAAGGGAAAACAAATCAAATCATCATTCAGAGAAAAGACATGTCCATCTTCAACAAGAATATTGCACCTGCTACATATGGATCTATTTGGTCCAGTTGAACCAACTAGCATAAGTGGGAAGAAATACACCTTGGTGGTAGTAGATGACTACTCAGATATACATGGACAATATTCATGTGTAAGAAGAAAGAAACTCTGCAGAAACTACCACATCTGATGAAAAGAATCCAAAATGAGAAGAGTCAAACCATTATCAAAATCATATCTCACAGAGGAACTGAGTTTGTCAATAGTATAATCACTCAGTACTGTATTGAAAATGGTGTTGGTCATGAATTATCTGCAGCAAGGACTCCACAACAAAATTGAGTTGCAGAAAGAAGGAACAAAACTCTCAAAGAAGCAGCAAGGACCATGTTAGCTGAAGCAAGGCTACCTAAAAGATTTTGGGCTGAAGCAATAAACACAACATGCTACACTCAAAATAGATGCATGATAAACAGACAGCTGACAAAGACTCCCAATGAGATTTGGACAGGGAGAAAGCCAAATGTTGCATACTTCAGAATATTTGGATGCAAATGCTTCATCCATAACAATGGCAAAGAAAATTTAAAGGCTTTTGATGCTAAAGTCAAGAAGGTATCTTCTTAGGATACTCACCGAAAGCAAAGCCTACAGAGTGCTCAACAAGAGGACAATGGTTACGAGAAGAATCCATCCATGTGGTGTTTGATGAGCCAAATGTAAATGGAGAAGACATTGAAGAGTCACCGATAAAAATCAATCAACCAACCATGCGAAAGAGTCCCTATCTTTGAAGCCAAGCCGGAATAATAAACCCAGATGAAGATGAGATATCTGAGTCTCAAAAATAGTTGGAAAATCTGCAGCTAAGTGATGATGAGAGAGCTGATCAAAGCAACACAGTTGCAAGACGACTGAATCCAGCTAACTTACTCCAACCTGATGTAAGATGGCTGAGAGACCATCCACCAGAACTAGTCATTGGAGATGTAAGAGAAGGTGTCAAAACGAGATCCAGAACTCAACAAGAAGCAATGTTCACATGCTTCATCTCACAAATAGAGCCTAAAGATGTGTCACAAGCATTGGATGACACACATTGGATTCAAGCTATGCAAGAAGAGCTGTATCAGTTTGAAAGAAATAAAGTATGGGAATTGGTTCAAAGACCAACCCATCAAAATGTTATTGGCACTAAATGGGTGTTCAGAAACAAGATGAACGAGGAAGGTTCTGTGGTAAGAAACAAAGCAAGATTGGTAGCCAAAGGATATTGCCAAGAAGAAGGGATAAATTTTGATGAAACATTTGCTTCTGTGGCAAGATTGGAAGCCATAAGGATGTTTCTTGCCTATGCAGCTCACAAGAACTTTATTGTATACCAAATGGATGTAAAAAGTGCATTTCTCAATGGTTTATTAGAAGAAGAAGTGTATGTTGAACAACCTCCAGGATTTGAGCAGAAGATTCTTGGAGATAAAGTATACAAACTCAAGAAAGCTCTATATGGGTTGAAACAGGCACCTAGAGCATGGTATGATACATTGTCACAATTCTTAACTGGGAACGGATTCACAAAAGGCAAAGTGGACAGAACACTCTTCAGAATTCAAGATAGGAAGAGTATACTGCTTGTTCAAATATATGTGGATGATATCATCTTTGGATCCACAAACAAAGAGCTGTGTGATAAATTTTCAAATCTTATGCAAAGCAAATTCGAAATGAGCATGATGGGAGAGCTGACATTCTTCCTTGGACTCCAAGTGAAACAGCTGAAGGATGGAACCTTCATAAGTCAGACAAAATACACCAGATTTAATGAAGAAATTTGGTATGGAAAAGAAGTCTTCTCGAAAATACCAATGAATACATCGATCAAAATGGACATGGATGCGAGATGGCAATCCTGTAGATCAAACAAGATACTGAAAGCACTTATTGGATCATTGCTCTATCTTACAAAGAAGCGTGCCGGACATCACCTTTGCCGTAGGTGTATGTGCAAGATTTCAATCTGCTCCAAAAGAAAGCCATATAACTGCAGCCAAGAGGATCTTGAGATATTTGAAAGGAAGCTAAGAAGTTGGCTTATGGTATCCAAAGAAAGGTGGATTCAAGCTAATTGGCTATTCAGACTCTGACTATGGTGGATGTAGAGTTGACAGGAAGAGCACCTCAGGCACATGTCAAATGCTTGGAAATAGGCTAATTTCCTGGTTTAGCAAAAAGCAAAATTCAATAGCCACCTCCACAGCTGAAGCAAAATACATAGCTGCTTTGGCAAAATGTTGTTGTACAAGTCCTATGGATGAGACAAAGAATGAGAGACTATGAAGTTGAAGAAAAGGAAATTCCAATCATGTGTGATAACACAAGTGCAATTGCAATCACTCAAAATCCTGTGTTGCACTCAAGAACAAAGCATATCGATGTCGATATCACTTCATAAGAGATCATGTTGAAAAGAAGGACATCACCTTGGAATATATTTCAACCGATAAGCGGTTGGTGACATATTCACAAAACCATTATGTGAGTCAAGATTCAAGAACTCAAGCATGAGTTAGGATTAATTGAATGAGTTGACACTTTCGAAAGACTCAAAGAAAAGAAATGAAACACGAAAAGAAGAAAAAGAGCTGAACTCTTAAATCATTAAAGTGAATCAGCCGATCGGAAAGACAACAGATCTAGTCACCGACAAATGAGTATTTACATGTGAGGAAAGAAGAGTTAAATCAGCTAAGGGACAAGCTGAGTCATTTATGAGCAAAGTGACAAAAACGCAATGCGTTTTACTAAGCGGGAATGTTTTTAAGAATGACGTCAACATAATTATGACGCGTGTCTGCAAAAGATGCACACCAAGCTTTTGATTGGATATAAATGATTTGCCGCATTAAATACGAGACATTAAATGCAAATCGGCGTGCAAGATCTAAGCCGTTGATTTTGATCACATTTCAAAAACCACCCGCACGTCCTTTCATGAACCATACTTAAACCATTTCGTCCGTTTCTCTCTCACTTTACCATAAACTGTTCATCTCTCTCTCGAAAGCAAAAGCAAAATTTTCTCTCAAAACCCTTTCAATCCTCAGATCATTTTCTAAGTTTCGTTCGGTAAAATACTGAGAAATGGCATCCAATCATGATTTTGTCAAACTAGGAAAGCAAATCCACACTGGGTCTACTGTGGATTTCGATGGTATGGTGAAACAGGGGTCCGACGACACCCTAGTGAAGAAGATTGCTTGAGAAACTAAAACGCCTGGAAATAAAACCGTTTCGACGTTGGAGTTTCCGATGACCTATGTGGAAGAGGTCGCACGCTTCTCTTCTACGTGAATGCCGAGGTTCACGCGATGAGGCATCAAGTCCTCTGTTCATGGAAAGGAGTTCATCATTACGCGAGGATTTGCGTAACACCGCTTGTTACCGGAAGGAGTGTCGGAAATTAATGAAGTCGATGTTGACTCGATCGCCGCTTGGAAGGAAGTAGCCAAGTCCGACTATCTTGAGAAAGTAGTCTACACAATAATAAGAGGTCACTTGAAGGAGGACTACCATAAATTGATGGACATCGTTGCCAAATGCATATATATCAAATTTGGCAGCTTTGACCAGCTGTCCAAAGCAAAGTTGACCATAATGGCTGCGATCATTGAAGAATAGAAAGTGAACTTGGGCTGAGTTTGTCTACAAAGCAGACTCGCTGCGAATGTTGAAACAAATCCTTCAAGGAGGATGGAATGTTTGGAGGTTCCTCGGGGATACGGCCTGGTGATTGGCCGAATAATGGAAGTAAAGAAAGTCCCTCTTCAACATGGAAAGGCGTTCCATGTAAACAAGAGGATGTTCCGATCAAACCTCTCTGGCGCACAGAAGAGAGCCTATGCTAAGAGAGCTGATACGAGTGAGGGGAAATCGGTGACCCAAGATTGGTTGTCTCCTCTCCACCAAAGAAGAAGGCGCCCTCGCACCAAGTCACCGCCCCGCCGCAGCAGCTGTGTCTCCCCCCTCGCGACCGCAGCCGAGAAGGAATCTCAAATACCTTCTCCGGTCATCAAGAAAAGGAGAATCGATAAGCCAAGACGGCCAGCTCCTCAGAAGAAGACAACAACACTGGCCCCCGCCGCCCAGGACTCGAAGAAACCTTATCCGAACCAAATCCTCCGTACAAACAAAAAGAAGAAGAAGAATCTTCAAGCGTTCCAAGCTTGAGAAACCTACCGGAGTCAACCACTCACCGGAGAAGATACCCGAGACTCCGCTGGAGAAGTAGAGTCTCCGGACGTGATCGATGAAATGGCCAAGTCTGCGAGGCCGATCAACAGAGGCAACTCAAGACCCACCAGAGCAAGCAGTGAGAGAACAAGGAATGGCCGAGACAACCGAATCACCTGTTGATGAGGGTTGTTTCTCCACCTGTAATAGAGGCTACAGAGGATGTTGAGCAAAATGAAGTCTCGCTACCCTTAATCCCCCGGAAACGAGGGTCAGTAAGAGAATGATGAAGACGATGTAATCATGTACTCTCCATTGTATCCGACATCCAAAATCATCTCATGCGAGTGGAGAAAATGGAAGGCGAGCCTATCTAGAGTGCGATTTGAAAGACCGAGTTCATTGAAGAAGAACTCTTAAGGTTTCTTGAGGTTGACACAAAGGTCTTTGCAAGCTCTTGACGAGGATAATTGTATCAATATACTGCAGATTCGAAAAGAAAATGAACGGGCTAAAGCAATGAGACGCAGAGGCACGTGAGAAGGCCAAAGATCCGCCCTCTCACCGGCACCACCGATCATACACACCCTCACCTTGACGTCCTATCGAAAGTGATGAGGATCTGGACCTTTCTTTTGAAAGAGTTGCAAATGCAGCAAGCAATGCAAGAGTCCAGAATCCTACATGAGCAAAGAATGATGGAGGGACCAGGAGAGTCCTATAAATCACAGCTGGAAATAGACCCAATGGGAGTGGTGCAGCATATTGCCACTGTTGTTGCTGCCACCACTTCCCCAGCTCATTCAGAGGAAGGTGTTAAGGGAACTGGCGATGAAACTGGGATTGTGGGGACCCCAGTCGAGCCAACCCCTAATGAAGGTGTCTCACCACCTGCCCCAACGGCTAAATACTCAGTGGGAACAGCCGGGAGTCTGGAGACGAGTGACCCCATTCCAAGTCACTCAGCTGGTGTGCCAGCTGAGGGGGAAACTCCCTCCACTGCAGCAAGGATGGAGGATGCTGCAGCTGACTCCACAATGCATCTCGGAGGCGAAGTGGAGAAGGAACAACAGCTGAATACACAACAAGTTGTCATCTTGACGAGGCTCGATACGTTGTGATCTGTCTCACTGTGAAAGTGCCAATCGCTCTGCGGGCTAATGACGCCGCTGCGATGCGATCGAGGCACGAGACGGAATCGCCGGGAGTTAACACTGGGCGTTGAAAGTGCAATCCATGGAGTTGAGACTCCAATGGATGCCACCTCGAAGAAGACCCAAGACATTGACACTTTGCCCAAAGGGATGTCCAAGGCCTCGCTTGCAGCTTGAGACTGCAGGAGGTAATGAAGGCCAACGGGAGGTTGAGACTTCCCGGTAGAGAAACTGGCACGAACATCCTCCCCGCTATCATTGATCCATCGAAAAGGAGATAAGTGCTCTTCACGATTCCCGGATAATCCCGATATAACCTTTCCGGGATCGGAAGGAGACGATGAAGCCGAGTCATCCCCCGTGGATCGATCCCAAAGACTCAACCGAGGATGCTCCAACCACGAGTAAGTCGACCTCAAGACTACTCGCCAAACATTCAACTTTGATGATGAGCCACCCATGGAAATCCCATCATCGTCCAATGACGCTTTTGATAAGGCCGAGGACCAAATCAACTCATTTGGAAAAAGCAATCGAGACCGACGGTTTGCCGAGACAAATGAGGCTTCGCTAAGAAGTCGGGTCGACTTCACAACAGACCATCTGAAACAGTCCATCACGCAGCTCCCAGCCGCAAAGCAGAGTTCGACTCCACAAGGGACTTCACGAGCACCACTTATCATTGAACAAATTCCATTTGCACGTGATGATTCTTTCATAGAATCATTTCCCTTCTCTCGGGAAGTACCTGACCTCCCTGAAGAATCAGACAAAGATCTCGAGCGCTTCCACAGACATGATCCTGTTATTCCATCAGACACCATTGTTCCAAATTTATGACTTTGACGAGATCACCAAAAACAGAGGTAACAAATTGAGTTCGGGAGGTGTTCAAAGCCTTATTTGATGAGATTGAACGGATGGAGAGGCACCAGGCCTCATTGGACATGAGGTTGGATAACAGGGACGCCAACCTTACTACTGATTTGAGAGGCATAATAGTCAGAATCCGTGGAGTGGTGGCAACAAAAAGAAACAATGCATGTGGAACAAGCTCGATATTTCAGACATTGTTCAACAGTTGTTAGTCTCAAGGGTGAGAATGCCGATGCAAAGACAAAATTGCAAGAGCACATTGAACAAACGCACGAATCTCATTCTACAGAGATAAAGTCACTGCGTGAACATAATAAGAACGAGCTCTGCGTGTGGAAGAAAATATGGATCGAAAATTCAGTCTCCTCATGGCCGAGATGAAGTTGGTAGCAAATTGAATCCAACGCCACCCGCTCGAGTTCCGCATCTTACTCCTCAGCCAGATTCGACGAACTCAACTATCGAAAAAACTAGACTTCTTGCTTGCTAGATTGTTTCCGGGGTTCCTCTCTCTTTGATGATGCCAAAAAGGGGGAAGAGGAATACCTAAAGGTCTTGAAGGGATCTAAAGTCGAGAATGAGGAAGCAATTGTGAAGGGAAAGACAATCGAGGAAGTAATAAAAGAGAAGAAAGGGAAGTCTGTTGAGGGGAAGGTTCGAAAGATCTCGACCTTGATGATTGCTAAAACCCCCAACAAGGTCTTGTCACAATCGATATTATCAAAGAAACTCCTAGTGACTCGCCACTCCAACACTCTGCACCAATGGTGAAAAGAGAAAGACAAAAGTGAAGCGAGGATGAAGGAAGTGGAAGGAAGGATGAATGCCCGAGTTATGGATATCTCAAACAACATGGAGGCATTCCAAAGAGACAGAGACACCTATGCCATTTCGATGCCTAATCGAGCCAAGATCAGTTGATGAATTCAAAACGCTCGCATCCAAGGATACTTCGCAAATATGTCCACGGCTCAAGCCTGGGATTTGTCTTGGGAAAAAGGTCTCACACTATGTGAAGAAGCCGACAGCAAGACATCGGGCACTCGGCTCACCGGTCACTCGCTAGTCACTCTGCTTTGGGAAAAAGAAGGCCCCAAGATAATACACGCCCGAGGCGTAGGAAGAAGCGATGGGTGGAGGAAGAGGTTTCAGACCTAGATCTCTGCCCAAAAACATTGAGTACATAGATCCAGGCAAGAAAAGAGGGATCTATTGGGATGGATTTGACGAAGTAGCCAACCTGCAAGTGGCTAAGAACAATGCTGAGTATGTGAAGAGAATTGAAGAGGAAAATAAACGACAAACTCAGCTATGGGAGGAAAGACAAGAAAAACTGGGAAGAGATGAAGCTGCCAGAAGGGTGTATGAAAAGAAGAAGGCAGCTGAAGATGAGAAGAAAAGAAAAAGGTCAGAAGATGACAGAGCTGAAGAAGATAAAAGAAGGAGGCAACGAAGGAGATGAAGTGTTGTTGTCCACCCCTTCATGTATTTTACTATGTAAATACACTTTATGTAAGTCTTCTGTACATTGAATAAAATTATGCAATTTCTATACGTGAGTAGATATAGAACAACATGGTTAGTCTAAGCCCCGTTTAAGCTCTGATACAATATTTTTTGGGCTTAAGCTCTGATACACTCTGTAAACAACTATGTAAAGAACAAGAATGTTATGATCAATAAAAGATTGATTCTAAACATACATTCTGTGGTTCTACATTCGTTTGTATGTATCTTTGTTGTTAAATAATTGTATGAATGTTTTAAGTTTTGGCATCATCAAAAATGGGGAAATTGTTGGGAAATTATTTTGTAGATTTTGATGAATGCCATGTAAAACTTAGAATAGGAAGTTGGCACCCCATTTTTGTTGTAAATCGCATTGTAATAGATAGGGGCTGGTCGAATCGAGTTAAAAACAAATGCCTAAACATGCAAGAAGACAATCGGAGACTAGAAGGAAGACTCATTGCAAGGCAAACAGTATGGCAAAGAAGAGAAGACAGAACTCGATCAAGGTGCAAGGTGCGATACAACTGGTGAGTGAAGTATCGATCAAGTCAACTCAAGACAACCATGTCTCAAGGTTGAAGTGACAAGAGTCAACAAATAATTGGAAGTCGACTCAAGTCACCTGGGGATGTTAAGAAAATGCAATCAAGTCAAGACAATCGAAAGAGATCCGTTGCACGAAAATCAAGAGAATTACTTAAACAAGTAATACCTCCATCTTGCCTTTCTTGAAGTGCTCACCCGAGAAGCGTGTAAAAGGAATAAACCAATGGGAAGCACTGCACCATGTCGAACTCGAAAAGCTGAAAGAATCATTCATACGAGGAAGTGGAAATTTCAAGGACTGCAACAAGACAAGCCAACGACCACAAGTGAATTTAAAAAATAAGCCTATCTCTTCAACGGGCAGATTTTTGAAAGATCACTATAAAAGGCTCAAGAATAACTCGAGAGAAGGTAACTCAACCACGAACATTCAAGCAAACATTTGAATCAGAACCAAAAATATTCTCAAATCATTCAAGATCAATCCTCAAGCCTACATTACGAAGGAAATCAATCCAACACTCACCTGTGAAGGAAAGATAACTTCATTCAGTTGAAGAGGAAATTTTTGAAGAATCAAGGGGTCTACATTCCACGGAGGATTGTAGGAAGGTTCAAGGTCGAACCAGTCTCAAGTTTTTGGAGGGCTTCGTGATCAAATCCAAGAAGCTTGAGCAAGTGGGCTGTAGTAGCAAGACCGCGCCTGTTAAGAAGCCGAGTCGCATCGTCACCAGCCAAGTGTGACCAAGACATCTCGGATCGAGTCCCAAAGGATCAAGTCACCGTGTGTGATCAAGACTTGTATCTGGACTGTTAACCACTCGTATATTGATCAATACTTAGTGGATTCCTCCAGGAGTTGGAGAAGAGAGGAGTAGAAGAATTACCCCATCTTCGAACCTCTATAAAAACTTATTGTGTCATTTACATTTCAAAGACTTTAATTTCTCGTGATCTTATTTTTATATCTCACGATAAATTTGCTATCCAATTGATAATCAATCGAGTGCCAAAACCAAGTATTAAAACAAACTTAACAAAATTCAAGGGGGTGTTAAGTCTTCCATTAAAAAAAACAATCGAGTTAAGTCTTTAGTCAAAACAACTGAGTTATTCTATCAACAAATCGGTCCGAGTCTTGAGTGACTAACTCTGCGATTAACTAACTTAGCATCCATCAAGACACAATTATGAAGTATTAACTCAATATTTAAAAGGACTAATTTGAAAAGTTGGTAAGGTTTATTCAACCCCCCCTTCTAAACCTTACACTCACACCCCTTGGGACCTACAGGTATCAAAATGTTGCAAGTATCAAAATGTTGCAAATACTCAGTGTAATACTCATCAACTGTAGCCGACAACTGATAGGTGTCATCCATCAACGAGCCCATATGTACCTCTAACCGTTCAAGCCTATCACTCAAGTCCCTGTGCCGACTACCTCCTTGCCTAGAGGATTCCAGCCTATCCGTCTCATCCCGAGGCTCATCTTGAGCAGCTGTTCTTACTCTCCCCTCATAAATCAATTACCCCTATCCTGAATCGAGGTGGCATCCGGATTTGGGAGTTTAATTTTGGTCCTATCCGCATGAAGTAACCAATAATCACGTCATTCAAACTTAATCATCTTCATTGCTGATAAGACGGTCAAATCAATCTTTTTCCCACCATCCGCATGTGCATACCCATTATAATACACATTAAAATATTCGGCAATAGGTGTAATTAACTCTCCAATACATATCCATCTTTTGTTTGTTTCTTCACCCAACCGAACTGTCTACCTATGAATGCCCCGATGTTGGGCACCACCTCTGTTCGGTCAAGGATTGCCCCCATCCAATAAGACCAAATTCCGATGTGCGATTGACCTGAGACCTTCAAAACCACCATTAGAAGGGGGGTTGAAGGGTTTTCTGGCACTCTGATGCTCAAGTCAGGATCACTCTAGAGAGAGAAAATATATGAATGGAACAATATGTAAAGTGTGTATGAAAATTATAACCTGAGGAACCCTTTTTGCAAACTATTTATAGGTTGGCAATTAAGGTTTCGTGCTTACCAAGCCAAGATAAAACCTTAGCTTAAACCCTTGGGCTTAGGTTATTACTCATTATGGGCCGAGCACCTCCCAAGCCCAACAGCTTGGTAGGCCCTTAAGTTTATCCATTTATTGGAGCCAACCCACTTAGGTTGGGTTTGTCTGGCTAGAGCTTGGTCTTTCCAAGCCCATTTGCTCCATCCCAATAGTTGGCTTGAATCCAAGGGCTAAACAACTAACCCAGAGATTGGCCCAACCTTCAGAGATCGGCCCAATCATTTAAGGTCAACTTACCATTGGGATTTTCAATGAGGTCGGGATAGGCCTTCCAGGTTGGGCTTGCATTATAAACTCAAGTCTATCCATCGAGCAGACAGGTCGGTCCAAATAGGTCCCTCATCAATCAGTCTTCCCAATTATGTCTCGAAGTGCTTCAATCACATCGGACATAATTGTTTTATCTTAGCTTAGACCAACCTCTTCAAATCTCCTACCAATTTTACCGTCTCCCGATCTGTGCGCCCATCCTGATCTACCTTTGTCTCAATATTAATGAGACCTCATTTCCTTTTTGCCAGCTGTGTCCCGATCTTATTCTACCCTCGTAAGACCACTTTAATTCCCGATGTTTAACCAATTCCCCTTTATTTAACTATATCCCGAGGTCCACTAAGAGGTAGGTTAGAGACCTTCTTGACCGATCTAGATTTAGGGTTTTCTTAACCCTTACGTTTCCCACCCATTTATGTCACAAGGACGTCCCTTCATCTGACAAGACGTCCTTTCATCTTCCCGAGGTTATTTCTAGATCGTTGGATGAAGTTTAAATCCAATGGATCAAATCGTCGTCCCTCTCACCCTTTTATTATAAAAATGTGCTCAAAAAGGGGGGGGACCATTTCACTTCTAGCATCTTTGACCTCCTCCTCCTAAGGCAATTTCCGGCAAGATTCTTAGGTGATTTCCACTCGACGACTCTTCCCAAGGGCACTACTCTCATCTCTCTCCTTCATCCTCTCCTAAAGTAGATACTCTTCCTCCATTTTTTCTATTTATTTATACTAGTTTCTTTTCTTTTAGAATAATGATATCCTGTTCGACCTATTCAGACCCTTATGTGACCGATCTCATTAGATGATCAGGAGAGATAGATCTTTCTCAAATTAGGGAAAATAATCCCCACCTGTCTAATCCCGAAGTTTCAGATTCAGACTCTCTTTCTGAGAGAAGCCGATCTCCCATAAAAATTAGAAAACCGAACTAACACACCCTCCCGAGGTAGATCATAGATTTTCTCACTCACCAGAATGTGGCGATTCTCTTTATAACATCAAAGGGTAATGCTAAATTTTTTTCTACTTTAAGTTAGTGCTCCCGAGCTACACTGACATACCTTACTGATCTTACTATTTTCGTAGGCCAATTAGATGGGTGTTGGGAAATTTATGTAATAGATTTTAATGATACTATGTAAAACTTAGATTAGGAAGTTGGCACCTCAATTCTACGAAAATCAACTTGTAATAGATAGGACTCAATTAGGTGAGTGGAAGCGACCAAGTTGAATGCGGGTCGAATCAAGACCAAGATGAAGAATCAACTGTGTGGTAGCCGAGTGAATTTAAGACAAGTCTCGGTCAAGTGACAGAAAAGTCTAGTCTTAGTCAATGGAGATCGACAACTGAGTCACTCCCAGATAAGTGGAGTTGATTGTTAAAGGGGTTATGCAACAAAACAGATCCAAGAAAGTTGAAGAGATCTGTTGTCAAAGCAAAGTCAAATGTTTGCTGAAAGTAGGTATGTGTCGATCGCCATCCTTAAAGTTGTTTTCTTTGAAAGAGTGCAAAAGAAAGGAACCAATAGGATGTCCCCGAAACCTGCAGAGATTCGAGAAAAGGCCGCAGAGCATTAAGACTAGGATCGCCTACATCAAAGTCAAAGACAAGACAAGCCAACGACCTCAAAGTGTAGTTTTAAAAATACATATATCTCTTCAACGTATATATTTTTCAAATAAGCACTATAAAAGGCTGAGGAATTCATTTGAGAGAATGTTACCAAGACTTACGCAAACACAAGCTATCTGAGCAAAAAACAAAATACTCTCAAGCAATTCAATACTATCCTTAAGCCTTAAAACTCAAGAAATCAATCCAACACACTTAGTGAAGGAAAGACAACTTTAAACTATTGAAGAGAAAAACTTGTTTAGAGACAAGGGGTCTGCACATCCAAGGTTGAAGGAAATGTAGTGAGGTTCCAGTTTGAACCAAGAGCTTTGGACTTGTTGGAGGGCTGTGTGAACAAATCCAAGAGCCTAAAGGAGATGAAGTAGCAGGACAACCGTCTTCCTCGAGAGTCCCGAAAGCAAAGCATGTTTGTGTGATCAAGGCCTAGCTTGGATCACCCATTTTATAACAAAGTCACCGTTACCTATTGGATTACCTCCAGGGGTTGGAGAAGAGTGGATTGGAGGAATTACCCCATCCTCGAACTACTATAAAAATTGCTTTGTGTCATTTACATTCAGCACTTTAATTCTCGCATAGTTTTATTATTGTTTGTTATATTTGCCTAAGTCAACTGATAATAACTAAGCTTAAAAAAAGTGTTGAAAAATGTATTTTAATCAAAAGGTGAAAGTCTTCCGCTGTAAAACCAAGTCTACTGAATTTCTAAAGAGTTAACTTAATCAACTGAGTTATCTTATCAAGAGCTCAGTCGAGTCTGTTGATAACTGTGAAGGTAAACTAAGCTATCCACCAAAGACCCAGCTGACTTGTGACTAAACTTTGACTTTAAATGGACTAAAATCGAAAAGTTGGTAAAGTCTATTCAACCTTCCCCACCCTTCTAGACTTTACACCATCACCCCTTGGGACCTACAAGTGGTATCAGAGTGGTTGGTTCATTGAGCCTTCTGCACTGGTTACTGAACTAGATCTCAATCTTTTTCAAAAGATACAACAAGTTATTATCATGGAAGGAAATCTAACTCGCATTCTTATGTTTACTGTCGAGGAATTTGATGATTGGAAAATACTCATGCATGCGCATCTTCCAGCCGTACACGATGAGATGTGGTTCGTCATTGAGGATGGGCCACTACAAATATTGAAAGTGAACACAACTGTTAGGGCTCCTGCAACTCCTACTGCACGTGGCGCACGTGCATTATCGGCTTTGTCCCAATTGTACCTCGCACCAAGACCACCATGGTCGAGAAGCCTCGATGCTAGTGGACAAATGAGAACAGAAAAAGATACAACTTGGATAATGTTGCCAATTATATTTTTAATAAAACCCTCAATAAAGCCATGTTCAACAAAGTGAAATCCTGTAGAAAGGCCAGAAATTTTGGAAAAACTAACTTTAATTTGTGAAGGATCTGATCAAATTAAGGAAAATAAATTGACTGTTGCTGTACATAAATTTGAGAATTTTAAAATGCTTGCAGGTGGAAATCTTGATCAACTGGATGCCAGATTCACAAAGATAACAAATGAGCTCTCAACTCTAGGCAAAGAATACACCAAGAAATGAATGTGTATGGAGATACTGAGGTCACTACCAGCTGATTGGGAAATGAAGGTGATGGTCTTGAGACATTCAATGGACTTAACAAGAACATACTACCATGAGCTATTCTCAGATTTGAAAGCTTATTAATTCGAGCTCCGAAGGAAAGAGCAAGAAGAGACAGATGTACCCAAGACAGCTGCACTCATGGCTGGAGAATCTAAAAGAGCTGAATCCAAGGAAGCCACACCACCAATAGGAGATTGCCCTTATGGAGAAGAGGTTCAACAAGTACTTCAATAAGAAATACAAAAGGAACAAAGGTGAATTATCCAAGAGATACTAAGCACCTTCTAAAGCAAGGGAAGACCATTAGAGGACCACCCAAGAGAGCTCACCATCGAGGACCGAATTTCAAAGAGCCGATAATCATAGAGTACATAAATGAGAGGAAAGAAAAGTCTTCCGAAAGGAGACAAGAGAACCATGTCATTGGGAGAATTGTAGACAACCAGACACTTTGATTCGACTGATTCCTATCCACCACCAACAAATCACATAAATGAGGAGGAAAGAAAAGTCTTCGAGAAAGGAGACAAGAAAAGTAGAAAGCCATGTTAGTTGGCAAAAATATAAAATCCTCATGATAGCCGACACAACCAAGTGCAAAGAACAACTCGTTTGATAAATGGTTTTATCATGATTTTGATGATTTTGTTTTTATAACAAAACAATGTTTTTAAAGGTTGTCCAAATACTCCTAAATGATTTAAAATGGTTTTAATTTTTCCGAGTAATTCTTCAAGTTTTATTTTTTGACAAATTGGACAACACATTTAATGATTTTGTATCAATTGGTTTTTTACATCAAAACTATAATTCTAATGTTGTCCTAAATACTCCCGACCGGTTTAAAATATTTTTACGAATTTTTTGGAGTATTTCTTGAGGTTTATTTTCGACAAAAATCGGACAACATTTGATTTAGGAGAATAATGACCTTCCGACCAAAGAGGCGACGCACTGGGAACAAGTTTCGTGGGAATGAAACTTCAAAACTCACAAAATCGGTCGGGTGACCGGTCACCGTGGTGGGGACCGGCGCACCATAGATGCGACACGGCCGACCCCTCAGACCGGTCACCTTGTTGAATTTTTGTTGCATTCTTTTTCAATCTTATTAGTGCGCGACCAGTCGCGCCAAGTTTGACAACAAAATTCGACCGTTGTGCGAGAGACAACATTTCCTTAAAATGTGGGATTGATTTCTAACACTATATTCTTGATTTTAATTGTATTTTTCTATAGATTTTCAATCCCCGAGAGGAGCCTATGCTTGATCAATCATCTCCTATAAATAGAGGAAGTTTTGGAGCAACCAATAGAAGAATTGAGATACAACACAACAAGATACACTTCAAGCAAATATCTGTTCTTCATTGTTATTATTCTTGTTGTAAATTTGCCTAGCTTATCATTTTCACATCTTTGAGGTCTAGGCTATTCTTGATTACACATTGCACTCAAATTGTAATATTCCTTATTGAGTTGTAATCTTGAGTTTTGGTTACCATTCAAACACAAGATATCCTTGTGAGTGTTCTTGTGGTAAGAACACACTTGGATGATCTAGGTGATAGGTGCAAGAAGATTGTGGTGATCTTCCTATTGAGGTGTTGAAGAATTTGGTATTCTTCAAGGTTGAAGATTGTGGTAATCTTCACAAGGTGCCATTGAAGGAAGATTGTGGTAATCTTCAAAGGGAGATTGTGGTAATCTCCAAAGGTGGTGTTGAAGAAGAGTGTGGTGCTCTTCAAGGTGTTGTAAGTTGAGTTTGTATTAATTTTGGTAATTAATAAAATTCTTTTCTTTTTGAAATCCATCCCGGATATACTGGGGTGGTAGTAGATTAGGCCCTAGGTGGGTTGAACTACTATAAATCGACGCGTGTTGTTTACATTCCGCACCTTTATTATTGTCTTTGAGTATTCGGTTCGAAAAAGAGGGAGAAATTGAAAAGATGGAGATAATCTATTCACCCCCCTCTAGATTATCGTAGCCGCTTGGACTTACAAGTGGTATCAGAGCCAAACTCTTTGGAAAGCTCGTTTCACATCGCGAGTGAAGAGGAACGATCGTCGGCTACGAATGAAGCTCATCTTACCGGCACCTCCACCACCAAGCCACCTCTATTTGATTCCAAAAATTTTATATTTTGGAAAGAAAGAATGAAATGTTATCTACAAGGTTGCGGGTTCGATTTATGGAACATTATCATAAATGGAGGATCCATTCCAATGATAGACACACCACACACCTCCAAAGGATTCAAAGAGCTCAATGATGAAGAGAAGAAAATCATCTCCTTAAACGGTAAAGCTCTCAATATTTTGTATTGTTCATTTACTAATTTGGAATATGAACATATTGTAGGAATTCGATCGGCACATGAAGTATGGCAAAAATTAGAAGCCATCTATGGAGTATTTGCAAATGAAAGGAGTCAAACAAAAGCATCTACTTCTAAAAGGGATACAAGCTCAAATCTAAGGAACAAGCCTCTTACAACTTCCAACTATGAAGAAGTTGAATATTGTTTTATGGGCATCGAAGAAGAAAACGAGGTATGTCTTAAACCCTCTACTTCTTATGATATTGTTATTCAAAATGATTATAGTGATTTGCAAAATGATTTTGATGATCTTCAAAATGAATTCCAAAATTTACTTGTTAAGTACAAAAATTTGAAAAAGGAATTCAATGTTTTGAAAAATGAAAAGGATAGTTTATTTATTTCCTATGAATCACTATCATGTGCTCATACCACCACACTTGACAAGGTTAGAAACCTTGAAAAACAAAATAGTACTCTTGTTGAGGATATTAATTGCATGAAAAAGGATTTATCTAAATCCAACTTGAGTACCGATGAAATTGTTGATTGTTGTGATAATTCGAAACTAGAACTTGATCATAAGTTTAATGTTGTCAATCATATGAAAAAGAATCAAGTCTCTAAGCATGTTGGTCATTATGCTCCTAGAATTATTACTTGCTTTTATTGCGGAAAAAAGGGTCATACGGTAAATACTTGTCGGGCTAGAAATAGCTCTAATTATTGTTGGAGACCTAAAAGTCCCAAAACTAATCATAAAGGACCCAAACACTTGAGGGTACCACAAAATAATGTTTTATTAGGTACCCGGCGAAATAATAATCATCAAATGACCAATTCATTTGATCAAAGGAGAAAACATTTTCAACAAAGCCATTTTCCAAGAAGAGGATATAATCAAAAATGGGAAAAACACAATCCTTAGAAATGGCAAAAACATCATCAACAAGATGATTTTCCAAGAGAAAGACACTTTCAAAAATGGGAAGGCCACAATGCTTGGAAATGGAGCAATTGGAGAAACTATCATCAACAAGAAGATTTTCAAAAGGGAATATATCATCAACAATGGGAACGGCACAACCCATGGAAATGGCGTAATTGGTAACCCGTATCTCCCTAGTTAAATATGCATTTTACTTTGTTATTATGCATGCTTTTATTTGTGTCTTAAATGCAAAATGAGTTTTCAAGTATTTATTTTTTAATTAAGGTCTTCAATATATATTTGTGTTTTTAAAATATTTTTGAAAAAGAAGACCTTATATGATGTTTTTAAAAATCTTGTGCATTTTTGTAGACTAAAGTGTATTATCATCTCTTATGGATTTTTATGGCATGAGCTTACTTGTGATATCTCTTAGCCTACACTTTTATCATTATGATTTGTGCTAGATTTGTTTTAAGAATTGTGTAGGATTTACATATTTTCACAAATGGCCATTTACATCATTATTTGTCAAGAAAGGCATTAATTATCGAGGTACGTTTACTTGTGTTATTTTTACTCTTATAGACTTGATATATGTTTTGCCATGTGCCTATGTGCTTGTTTTTCATAGTATTTCATAAAAGTGCCATTAAGAGGATTTTTAGACTCTTTGAAAGGCACTATTCGATATTTGATTGCACATATTTACTTTGTCAACTCTTGTTCAAATACTTTTTTAAATGGGTCTCAACTATATGCTATCGGATTTTCAAAATTCAAAAGAGACCTTTTGTAGCTTTCTTAAGCTTATTTGAACTTGCATGATTTAGTAGACTCTTGATGATCTTCTAAATGCATAGTATGTGTTTCTTGCTTCATGGTCTATATATATTGTCTATTTCTACTATGCTCTTATGCAAGATATTTTATGATTAATGATTGAAGCATGTCTTTACACTTGGGCTATTTTTCTTGCTTATATAAGCGATGCCGAAATTAGTTTGTTAAGTTGTGTAGATGAGAATGAAGTACTCCAAATATTAGTTACCTCAAAATATTTGGATGTAAATGTTCTTTTATGAACACCTTAGATCAATTGATGCCCTATGATGATAGTGATGAAGAAGACAAAAAGGGTATTCCGAACAAACTCGATGACCAAGGCAACATTGGTCGAACTAAGGCGAGGTTGGTAGCTCGAAGGTATTTTCAAGAAGAAGGTAATTGATTTTGATGTAGCATTTGCACTCATAGCACATTTAGTAGCTATTTGCATTTTACTTGCCCATTCTTGTTTTAAGAAAATTTCAAGCTTTACCAAATGGATGTTAAATCCAATTTTCTAAATGAATTTATTCAAATATAAGTCTATCGGAGTTTAAAATTTTAGGCCAAATGATTTGTATAAAAGGCCTTGTACGGTTGATAGACTTAGCTATTTTTGCAAAATGATTTTACAAAAGGTAAAGTTGATAC
The DNA here is from genome assembly GCA_016081115.2 of Rehmannia glutinosa. Taxonomy (NCBI): domain Eukaryota; kingdom Viridiplantae; phylum Streptophyta; class Magnoliopsida; order Lamiales; family Orobanchaceae; genus Rehmannia; species Rehmannia glutinosa. Next base: position 27,821 of record JABTTQ020002190.1, on the reverse strand, counting down.
TACACCTCTTGTTTTTTTTAAAAAAAGGGCAAGGTTGTTTACTTGTGCAAATTTATGTTGATAATATTTATGGTGCTACTAATAAATATTTGTGCAAGATATTTTTCCAAGTTAATGCAAGGTGAACCTAAGATGATCATGATGAGGGAAGCTCAAATTTGATCATTGGAATTCAAATTACTCAATGCTAAGAAGACAATTATATTTCAAAAGAAGTCTTGAAGGAGTCAAGCATTGAAGAAAGAAGAACCATCTCAACCTCTATGGCTAAAGATTGACAAAGGTTGAGAAAGGCATATCGGCCGACAAATAAATTCGAGGTATGTTTTCTTGTATTATTCCTATGACTTCGACATTCCATATGCATTATGTCTATATGCTCGACTTCAAAAACTATCCCAACGAATCTCATTAAAGTCTCGTTAAAAGAAATTTTCAAGTATTTGTCAAGCACTTCTTATGACTTGTTCATCCAAAGCTTTAAAACGCTCTTATTTTTCGGGATAACAAGTCTGGTGAAAATTATTCAAAATATAGTTCGTCATAATCGAACTAAAACATATTGAGATTCGAAAAACTTTCTAAGGGATTGCGTTTTTAACAAAAACTTGAGATGTGTTTAAATCCCGTCTCAAAGTTAACTCGCGGACATTTGTTCATTTACCGCCGAGTATTTTACCTCATTTCGAGCTTGATTATGACATAATGTATATTGAATGAGGTCTACGTTTGCATTTTGCACGTTTTTAAAACTTAGGGGCGAAAAATCGGATTTTTGGATCAAACTGGATTTTGCAAACAGTAACCAAAACAATGGTGCGCCAGGCCGACCGGCGCCCACCAGCTCGCCCGACTCGGCCGCCCATGCCCTAGACCGTCGCCCGAACGATTTTTGGTTAAAAATGGTTCTGTTTCCAGACTTAGTCATTTTGGCTTATTTTGTCCATTTTTCGTCCCCTTCGAAATTTGCACACAAATTTCACTCCAAATTTGTTTTGTTGCATACAATTCATATCTTGGACCTATTTAGGCTTGATTATCATCATCATTGCTCATCTTTACCGATCGAATGGTAAGAATTTCACTCTCCTTAGCTCAATTGGGTTGAACCCTTGAGAATTTGGTTTAAATGTCTATTTCTTGCTAAAATTATATATGTTTGTGATGAGCTTATTGATTGTTGATGAATGATATTTATAAGATTGCATTTGGTGATGAAAAACTTGGCTTGATTTCATTTACAAGGGCTATATATATATTTTTCAATTTTTGACGCCCGCCAAGTGTTCGATAAAATGTCTCAATGAAAAATTCATCACCTACATGATTCTCTCGATTTCAAAAGTCTCATATATTTATAGAGATCATGTTTTTGCAAATCAAATGATTTTTCATAAGCTTCTACAAGTCGTATGATCGACTTTTCCCTCCCATTTGGCCTATAAGCTTCATTGTTCAAATAGCTCGATACATCGGTTTAGTTGCGCACTTTGATATGATTATATGATGTTTTTATCGTGCTAACATTCTTTTTGATGATTCCAAAGGGGGAGAAACAGGTTATAAGCTAAACAATAGATGGACTTATCGTGCTATCATTTTTATGGCTTCCTAAAGTCATAAGTTGTGCATTATACTTAGTCCAATTGTTGTATGATGGACTTATATACTTGTCTAATGATGTTTTGTTGACAGGGGGAGCTTGAAAGCTCTTGTACTAAGATTTTAGCTTGTGGATGATTGCTTTTACATCACTCTTGTTGTGCATATTGATAGGGGGAGCTTTTGCTATATATGTTTGAATATCTCTACTCCTATCCTTGTGTTTATATTGCGTGGAATGTTGTCGCTCACAACGGATAGACCTTTTTAACCGGTAAAATTGTTTTGTTTTCAAAATCGACCTCGTTAAAATTGTTTTGGTTTGTAATCATCAAAAAGGGGGAGATTGTTTGATAAATGGTTTTATCATGATTTTGATGATTTTGTTTTTATACCAAAACAATGTTTTTAAAGGTTGTCCAAATACTCCTAAATGATTTAAAATGGTTTTAATATTTTCCTGAGTAATTCTTCAAGTTTTATTTTTTGACAAATTGGAAACACATTTAATGATTTTGTATCAATTGGTTTTTACATCAAAACTATATTTCTAATGTTGTCCTAAATACTCCCGTCGGTTTAAAATATTTTTACGAATTTTTCGGAGTATTTCTTGAGGTTTATTTTCAACAAAATCGGACAACATTTGATTTAGGAGGTGGACTGGTCGGGCGAATTTTTACACAGGGAACAAGTTTCGTGGGAATAAAACTTGTAACTCACAAAATCGGTCGGGGTGATCGGTCACGTGGTGGCGACCGCACGCACCCTAGGGCGACCCGAACCCCTCCTCAGACCGGTCACCCTGTTGAATTTTTGCTGCGTTCTTTTTTCAATCTTATTAGTCTTGCGACGATGCCGCCCTCAAGTTTGACAGCAAAATTCTGACCATTGTGCAACAGACAACATATCCTTAAAATGTGGGATTGATTTCTAACAGCTATATTCTTGATTTTAATTGTATTTTTCTGTAGATTTGCAATCCCCGAGAGGAGCATATGCTTGATCAATCATCTCCTATAAATAGAGGAAGTTTTGGAGCAACCAATAGAAGAATTGAGATACAACACAACAAGATACACTTCAAGCAAATATTTGTTTTCATTGTTATTATTCTTGTTGTAAATTTGCCTAGCTTATCACTTTCACATCTTTGAGGTCTAGGCTATTCTTGATTACACATTGCACTCAAATTGTAATATTCCTTATTGAGTTATAATCTTGATTTTTGGTTATCATTCAAACACAAGATATCCTTGTGAGTGTTCTTGTGGTAAGAACACACTTGGATGATCTAGGTGATAGGTGTAAGAAGATTGTGGTGATCTTCTTATTGAGGTGTTGAAGAATTTGGTATTCTTCAAGGTTGAAGATTGTGGTAATCTTCACAAGGTGCCGTTGAAGGAAGATTGTGGTAATCTTCAAAGGAGATTGTGGTAATCTCCAAAGGTGGTGTTGAAGAAGAGTGTGGTGCTCTTCAAGGTATTGTAAGTTGAGTTTGTATTAATTTTGGTAATTAATAAAATTCTTTTTCTTTTTGAAATCCACCCCGGATATACTGGGGTGGTAGTAGATTAGGCCCTAGGTGGGTTGAACTACTATAAATCGACGCGTGTTGTTTACATTCCGCACCTTTATTATTGTCTTTGAGTATTCGGTTCGAAAAAGAGGAGAAATCGAAAAGATGGAGATAATCTATTCACCCCTCTAGATTATCATAGCCACTTGACTTACACCAACCGAGTCGGACAAAGAAACAGGCGGATTACTCCTCGGATATTAAAGAAAGACTTTGATATGCCTCATGGACGAGAACAAGATGCCAAAGAACATGAAGATGGGGTACACTCTAACTCATCTCATTATAATTCTAATGATAGTGATAGTGACACAAACATTTCATCACCCGCAAATATTTATGATTTATTAGGCAAAATGATGAAATATTTTGAGCACGTGAAAACCTCTCACACACTTTTAAATGAGGAAAACAACAAGCTCAAAAGCCAAAACTCACAATCGACTAAAGAGCCGAGTACTCTAACTCACATAGGCCGATGAGAGCACCGAAAAAAGTGAGATAGCTAAGATCAAAGGTGACTTAGCTGAAATGGGAAAATAGGAAAAAGATTTAAAAAATGTGTTTGCATCATTCATCAAAGCATCTTAATCATTGGATGAATAGATATTGATACAAAGGGAAAATGGAGATAAAACAGGCATATGATTTAATTCATTTGTGCATGCTCAAACTCCAAGAGTGGTTATGGAAAAAGGATCCTCAAGTAATGGGGAAATCCAAAAAAAGCACCATATGTTGCACCCATACCCACTCACAAACACAATCATAACCATGCTGACTTAGGATATAAAGGCAAAGGCAAAAAGTCAGCAGAGTATTCTGAGAGGACAACTGAAACTAAATTCAAAAGAGTCCATCAACAGACGCCAAACAGAAAATAAATGTGAAATCAAAATAGAACTACCAAAAGCCCAAGAGGTTTTAAAGAGAAAAGCCATATATATGATGGGAATGGTAGAAATTATCCTAGCCAAGCTGATTGGAATAATCAAATGAGAAATCGAAGTCCTCTGGGGATACAAGCCCAAGTGGCAAAGACCTCGACTTAAAATAGGTTATTCCCAAGGCAAAGGAACCATTATCATCACACTTATGAACCCAAGCACAATGCCCAATATGCACAAAAGTTTCATTATTACCCCAAGAAAGCAAATGCACAAACTCACACAAAGGCATACAGACAAAAGAGACAATTGTATGAACCTGTGCTCCCAAGCAATTTGAAAATATTCATTTTGATTATGGAACTGATAGGTGGCAACCTCTTAGAGTCACACCATTTGACTATAGGTTGGTTGGATCACCTTATAGTGCTAACCCCTCAGGACCCAGACAGATTTAGGTACCTAAAAACTGAATTCCTTGATGCAGGTTCAAGGAATAGCTGAGTGTCAAGTAACCTAGTACATGGATAGTGGTTGTTCCTGACATATGACAGGGAATAAGAAGAATCTTTCAAAATTCAAGGAATAAAAAGGAGCAAAAGTCATATTTGGAGGAAATGAAGCTCCAGCGGAGATTAAATGCACTGGATCCATGAGGGAAAATGGACTGAGGGACTGTTGACCCGATGGTTTGTGATTTTTCTTTTCGTTATCTGTATGAGCTAGGTGCATTGCTTTACTAAAAGCCTGCGATATTGACCTTTCTTGCACAGCTTTTCCTCTCCCCGAGGTGATTTGAAGAAAGGATTATTCCATGTGGCTCGTCTGGGATTTCCAATAGGTCTGCCCATCTTTGCCGTGCAGCAACATTCAACAATTTGGTGCTCTAGGTAGAGTAGTCTGAAATAAGAGTCAAATCATGCACTGGCGAAATAGTCCATCTTTGACTTCTGTAATTTTCTGTTGCAAGACCCGCTGACTACCTGTTGGGAAATTTATTGTTTAGATTTTGATGAATGCCATGTAAAACTTAAACTAGGAAGTTGGCACCCCATTTTTTGTTGTAAACTGCATTGTAACAAATAAATGGTCAAGGCGAGTTAAGTCGGCTATGCCTAAACATGCAAGAAGACAACCGAGACTAGAAGGAAGACTCCGAAAGTCACCGAGTATAGCAAAGAAGAAAGACGAACTCGAACTCAAGGTGCAACGAGATGCAAACGAGTAAAGTATCGATCAAGTTAACTCAAGATAGCCAAGTCTCAAGTTGAAGTGACGAGAAGAGTCATCCAATGATTGAAAAGGCGACTCTAAGTCACCTGGGAAAGCAAGGAAATGCAAATCAAGTCGAGATAATCGAAAGAGATCCGTTGCATAAAAATCAAGAGAATTACTTAAACAAGTAATACCTCCATGCTAACTTTCTCAAGTGCTCGATCCCCGAGAAGCGTGCAAAGGGGAATGAACCAACGGGAAGCACTACACCGTGTCGAAACTACGAAAAGTCAAGAACAATTCATACGAGGAAGTGGCAACTCCAAGGATCGCAACAAGACAAGCCAACGACCACAAGTGACTTTCAAAAATAAGCATATCTCTTCAACGGGCAGATTTTTGAAAGATCACTATAAAAGGCCGAGAATGACTCGAGAAAAAAAGAGACTTGATTACTCCGAACCACGAACATTCAAGCTAACATTTGAATCAGAATCGAAATATTCTCAAAGATCATTCAAGATTAATTCTCAAGCCTACACTACGAAGGAAATCAATCCAACACTCACTGTGAAGGAAAGATAACTTCAATAAGTTGAAGAGGAAACTTTTGAAGAAAAGGGGTCTACATTCCGCGGAGGATTGTAGGAAGGTTCAAGGTCGAACCAGTCTCGAGTTTTTGGAGGGCTTCGTGATCAAATCCAAAGAGCTTGAGCAAGTGAGCTGTAGTAGCAAAGCGCACTGTGAAGAAGGCCGAGTCGTGCGAGAAGCCGGTTGTGTGACCAAGGCATCTCCGATCGAGTCCCAAAGGATCAAGTCACCGTGTGATCAAGACTTGTATCCGGACTATTACCACTTTGTATACTAATCAACACTTAGTGGATTCCTCCGGAGTTGGAGAAGAGAGGAGAAAGAATTACCCCATCTTCGAACCTCTATAAAATCTTATCGTGTCATTTACATTTCAAAGACTTTAATTCCTGCATCTTATTTTTATGTCTGTGATAAATTTGCTATCCAATTGATAATCCCTAAGTACTAAAACCAAGTATTAAATCTTTACTAAATCAATTTTAAGGGTGTAAAGTCTTCCAATAAAACAAACTGCAGCTTGAGCTAATTCGGTCTTAACCGAAGTTATTCTATCAACACTTCGGTCCGAGTCGTTGAGTGACTAACTCTTCGATTAACTAAATTGGCTATCCACCAAGGACTCAACAGTGTGTAGTATCAACTCGAACTTTAAAAGGACTAAATCGAAAAGTTGGTAAGGTTTATTCAACCCCCCTTCTAAACCTTACACTCACACCCCTTTGGGACCTACAAGTGGTATCGAGCGGTTGGTCCATTGAGCCTTCCGTGACCGTTATCAACTAGATCTCCAAATTTTTCAAAGTCTGTTTTAGTACTTAAGTCTTCAAAACTCTTTTTATTATCAAAAGTTATTATCATGGAAGCAAATTTGACACGTATCCCTATGTTCACAATCGAAGAATTTGATGATTGGAAAATTCGTATGCGGCTCATCTATCGACATTACATGATGAGATGTGGATAGTGATAGAGGATGGGCCACTACAAATTTTAAAAGTGAACACAAATTGTAAGAAGAGTTGCAAATTAAGGTGAAGAGGATGTCGCTCCTAGACCATCTATGGTTGAAAAACCAAGAGTGAATGGACAAATGATGACTGAAAAAGATACAACCTGGACAATGTGGCCAAGGATATTCTTTACAAAACCTTGACAAAGCCATGTTCAATAAAGTCAAATCATGCAAAACGGCTAAAGAAATGGGGACAAGCTAACACCGATTTGTGAAGGCTCGGAGCAAATCAAGGAAAATAAATTATCATGGTCACGTAAAAATTTGAGAATTTCAAAATGATCGCGAGAGAACCCGGATCAACCGGATGCCTCGGTTCACGTAAATTACCAACGAGCTATCTCGCTTCTTGGAAAAGAATATACACAGAAGGAAATGTGTATGAAGATCCTAAAAAGTCTCCCACCGAATGGGAAATGAAGGTCATGGCACTAAGACATTCCATGGACCTATCAAAGACATCCAACCATGAGCTATTCTCGGATCTCAAAGCCTACGAATTTGAGTGAGAATAAAAGACCAGGAAGAGACAAAATTGTACCCAAAATAGTCGCTTCTAATTGTTAAGGATGCCAAGAAAGTCAAGTCAAAGAAGTCATTGACCCGGAGGAAATAGCCCGATGGTTAAAAGGTTCAACAAGTTCTTCAATAAGAACTACAAGAGAGGCAAAGGCGAATCCTCCGAAGACACTCGAAGCTCCCTCCAAGTCAAGGGAAGATAGGCCAACCAAGAAAACAGATCATCAAAAGTCAATATCGTAGGGCCGACAATCCAAGAATGGAAAGAGCCGATCAAAAGGTTGAATATCTATCTTTGGAACTGAACCGTAGGCAACCGGGTCTACTATGCCATTGATTGCCCGTATCCTCCGTAGTCAACAAATACAGGAATGAAGAAGAAAGAAAAGTCTTGAGAGAAAGAAGACAAGAAAAGAAAAAGGCAATGTTGGTGCAGAGATCGCTGAGATAGCCAAGTCAAGAGACATAGCCGACTCGAGAAAGTAGTGAAGGCGACTACTCAAGTGACTCGAAGAAGAAGCCTTGATCGTCTCGATGGCCAAGGAACAAGACCAACTCCGACCAAGAAGATGAGGTACACTTTGACTCATCACACTCGTCTAGTAATAGTGACTGTGACACACACACTTCATCACCCACTGATCTTTTGATTCATTAGGCAAAATGATGAAAGATTTTGAACACATTAAATCCTCACACACACTACTAAATGAGGAAAACGGCCTACTCAAGAGCAAAACTCACAACCGACTAAGGAGCCGAGTACTCTAAGTCAAATAGGCGATGAGAATAAAAGTTTAAAAATTTGAAAATGCCAAGCTAATAAAGCGTAAATAGGTGCCATAGAAAAGAGGAGAATGACCTCAAAATGTGATTGCCTCATTCACTAAGGCATCTAAGCCATTGGATGATCTTATCATGAGCCAAAGAGAATGTGGAGACAAGACAGGGCTTAGGATTTAATTCCTCTCGCTATGTCAAGCTCAAAAAGTGATTTTGGAAAAAGGATCCTCAAGCAATGAAGTATCTCAAAAATCCAAAACTCCAAATGGTGCATACACATTTATTCCAAAGCACAATTACAAGCAAACCGGCATTGGTTATAAAGGAAAAGGAAAACAACCAGTTGAGTGTCTTTGAGAGGACAAATTGAGAAGAAATTCACCGAGTTCCTCAAAGAAACTCCAAACAGAAATACTGCGTAAGAAGAAACAGAGCTACCAAAAACCCTAAGTTCTATAAAAGAAACACATTTGATGGGAATGGTAGAAAATATCCAAGCCAAGCCGATTGGAATGATGTAAACTATCGTGAAAAGACCTATGGAATATAAGCCCAAATGGCAAAGGCCTAGAACTCAACAAAGGCCATTCCAAAGGTATAAGAGCTTTCATCAAAGACACATATGCACCTAGGCACTACACTCGGAGACATCACAACTACCCAAAGAAGGCAATTGCTAAAACACATATACATACACAAAAGAGATAAATGAACCTAGAATCCCCAAGCAATTTGCCAAAATTAATTATGATTATGGCATCGATAGATGGCAACCCCTTAGAGCCAAATCATCTGGCTATAGGTTGGTTGGATCATCTTACAATACTAACCCCTCAGACCTGCACAAGTATGGGTACCTAAAACTTAATTTCCTTGTTTGCGTTCAAGGAACAATGAGTGCCAAGGAACCTGGTACATGGATAGTGGTCGCTTCCGGACATATGACAGAAACAAGAAAAATCTGTCAAAATTCAAGGAAGTTAAAGGAGCAAAAGTCATATTTGGAGGAAATGAAGCTCCAGGAGAAATAAGAGGCATTGGATCCATCAAGAAAAATGGATTAGAAATCACGATGTTGCATATGTTGAAGGACTCAATTTCAATCACAAGATCGCCCAACTCGTGACAAGGGCTATAATGTTGGATTTAACATGGGTATATGCCAAATCAAGGATACAAAATCAAGTAAAGTTGTGTTGCAAGGATGCGCACAAAAGAACATGTATATCGTGGATTGGTCAACATCAACACAAGCACTGTCTGTCATAGCAAAAAGCACAAACTGAATCAAGTTGGTTGTACAAAGAAAGTCACCTGAATTTCAAAACAATTAACAAGCTTGCGCTGTATAATCTTGTGAAAGGACTTCCGGACTCGAGATACAAAAATGAGAGTATATGTGACGATGTCGAAGGGAAAACAAATCAAATCATCATTCAAAGAAAATGCATGTCTATCTTCAACAAGGATATTGCATCCGCTACATATGGATCTATTTGGTCCAGTTGAACCAGCTAGCATAAGTGGGAAGAAATATACCTTGGTGGTAGTAGATAACTACTCAAGATATACATGGACAATATTCATGTGTAAGAAGAAAGAAACTCTACGAAACTACCACAATGATGAAGATGATTCAAAATGAGAAGAGCCAAACCATTATCAAAATAAGATCGGACGGAGGAACCGAGTTTGTCAATGGTATAATAACTCAAAGATATTGTATTGAAAATGGCATTGGTCATGAATTATCTGCGCAAGAAGGACTCCACAAAGCGAGAATGGAGCGCGAGAAAGAAGGAATAGAACTCTCAAAGAAGCAGCAAGGACCATGTTAGTCAAGAGGCTTACCAAAAGATTTTGTCAAGCAATCAACACAACTTGCTACACTCAAAATAGATGTATGATAAACAAGCGGTGAATCAAAGACTCCTATGAGATTTGGACAGGAGAAAACCAAATGTTGCATATTTTAAAATATTTTGATGTAAATGCTTAATCCATAACAATGGCAAAGATAATCTAAAGGCTTTCGATGCTAAAGATGATGAAGGTATCTTCTTGGGATACTCAAATAAAGCAAAGCCTACAGAGTACTCAACAAGAGGACTATGGTTGCGAGAGAATCCATTCATGTGGTATTCGATGAACCAAATGTAAATGGAGAAGACGTTAAAGAGTCGCTAATAAGCGAATCATCCAACCATGCGAAAAAGTCCCTATCTTTGAAGCTGAAGCCGAATTATAAACTCGGATGAAGATGAGATAGGCGAGTCTCATAAACAATGGAAAAATCTGCAGCTAAGTGATTGCGAGAGAGCCGATCAAAGCAACACAATCGCTAGACGATCGAATCCACTAACTTACTTCAACTCCGATGTAAGATGGTGAGAGACCACCCACGAACTTGTCATTGGAGATATAAGAGAAAGGTGTCAAAACAAGATCCAAACTCAACAAGCCATGTTCACATGCTTTATCTCACAAATAGAGCCTAAAGATGTGTCACAAGCATTGGATGACACACATTGGATTCAAGCTATGCAAGAAGAGTGAATCTGTTTGAAAGAAATAAAGTATGGGAGTTAGTTCAAAGACCCACCCATCAAAATGTTATTGGCACTAAATGGGTGTTCGAAACAAGATGAACGAGGAAGGTTCGTGGTAAGAAACAAAGCAAGATTAGTAGCCAAAGGATATTGCCAAGAAGAAGGGATAGATTTTGATGAAACATTTGCCCCCTGTAGCAAGATTGGAAGCTATTAGGATGTTTCTTGCCTATGTAGCTCACAAGAATTTTATTGTATATCGGATGGATGTAAAAAGTGCATTCCTAAATGGTTTATTGGAAGAAGAAGTGTATGTTGAACAACCTCCGGATTTGAGCGAAGACTCTTGGAGATAAGGTATACAAACTCAAGAAAGCTCAGATGGATTGAAACAGGCACCCGGATAATGGTATGATACCTTGTCACAATTCCTAACCGAGAATAGATTCACAAAAGGAAAAGTAGATAGACACTGCTCGTAATTCAAGACAAGAAGAGCATATTGCTTGTTCAAATATATGTGGATGACATCATTTTTGGATCCACAAACAAAGAACTGTGTAAAAATTTTCAAACCTCATGCAAAGCAAATTCAAAATGAGCATGATGGGAGAGTGACATTCTTCCTTGGACTCCAAGTGAAACAATTTGAAGGATGGAACCTTCATAAGTCAAATAAAATACACCGAGAGATTTAATGAAGAAATTTGGTATGGAAGAGAAGTCTTCGTGAAAATACCAATGAATACATCGATCAAAATGGACATGGATGCGGATGGCAAGCACAGTAGATCAAACAAGATACATGAGCACTTATTGGATCATTGCTTTATCTCACGCCAAGCGGGCCACACATCACCTTTGATGTAGGTGTATGTGCAAGATTTCAATCTGCTCCAAAAGAGAGCCATATGACTGCTAAGAGGATCTTGAGATATTTGAAAGGAAGCAAGAAGTTGGCTTATGGTATCCAAAGGAAGGTGGATTCAAGTTAATTGGCTATTCGACTCAACTATCTTGGATGTAGAGTTGACAGAAAGAGCACCTCAGTACATGTCAAATGCTTGGAAACAAAGCATTTCTGGTTTAGCAAAAGCAAAATTCAATAGCCACCTCTACAAAATGTAAACCGAGAATACATAGTCAGGGGCGCTTGTTGTGCCCAAATCTTATGGATGAGACAAAGAATGAGACTATGAAATTGAAGAAAAGGAAATTCCAATCATGTGTGATAACACAAGTGCAATTGCAATCACTCAAAATCTTGTGTTGCACTTTCAAGAACAAAGCATATCGATGTCGGATATCACTTCATAAGAGATCATGTTGAAAAGAAAGACATCACTCGAATATATTTCAACCGATAAACGCTTAACCCGACATATTCACAAAACCATTATATGAGTCAAGATTTGAAGAACTCAAGCATGAGTTAGGGTTAATTGAAGGCCGACACTCGGAAGACTCAAAGAAAGGCAATGAAACACAAAAAGGGAAAAAGGGCTGAATTCTCAAAATCGCCTAAATGAATCGATCGTCGGAAAAAGACAATTATCCGAATTAGGCGGTTTAGTCACTATGAGAATCGTGACAAGAAGATTTAAATCGGCTAAGGGATAAGTTCGAGTCATTTATGAACAAAGTGACAAAACGCAATCGTTTTTACTAAGCGAATGTTTTTAAGAATGACATCAAAGATAATGATGATGTGTACATAAAAAGCTGCACACCAAGCTTATGATTGGATATAAATGTTGCAGCGCATTAAATTCGAGATATTAAATGCTAATCGGCGTGCAAAATCTAAGCCGTTGATTTCGATCACATTTCAAAAACCACCCGCACGCCCTTTCGGAAACCTTACTTAAACCATTTTCGTCCATTTCTCTCACATATTACCAAAACTGTTCATTTCTCTCTCGTGGCAAAGGCAAAACTCTCTCAAAACCCTATCAATCTTCAAATCAACTTCTAAGTTTCTTTTCGTGAAATACTGAAAAAATGGCATCAACTTATGATTTTACAAGCTAGGAAGCAAATCCACACTGGGGTCTCTTGTGGATTTCGAGGGTATGGTCAAGCAGGTCCGATGACGCCTCATAAAGAAAATCTTTGAAAAGCTTGAAAGTCCGGCTAAAACCATTTTAAAATTTAGATGGAGCTTCGATGACCTATGTGGAAGAGGTCGCTCGATTCTGCGTGAGCGGCTGAAATTCACGATGAGGGGATCAAATCCTCTGTTCACGGAAGGAGTTCATCATCTCGCCAAAGATTTGGCGAACATTGCTCATTACAGGCGGAAGGAGCACGAAGAAATTAATGAAGGCTGATGTAGACTTGGGCGTCTTTGCTTGGAAGAAATAGCCAAGGCCGTATCTTGATAAGATAGTCTATCACGAATAACAAGAGGTTCTTTGAAGGAGGACTACCACAAACCGTTGGACATAGTTGCCAAATGCATGACATCAAATTTGGCGGCTTTGACCAACTATCAAAGCAAAAATTGATCGTCATGGCTGCGATCATTGAATAAAAAGCAAAGTAAATCGGGCTGAGTTTGTCTACAGCAGACTTCTGCGAATGTGGGGAACAAATCCTTCAAAGGAGAATTTGGATGATCAGGATAGATACGGCTGGTGATTGATGGAGGTGAAAGGAGTCCTCTTCGACATGGAAAGCGTTCCCATGTTTAAACAAGGATGTTGAGATCAAACCTCTCAGGCGCATAAGAGAGCCTACGCTAAGAGAGCATACAAGTGAGGGAATCAGTGACCAGAAGATACAATTTGTTTCCCCACCAAGAAAGATGCCCTGCACTTAGCTAAAGAACTAACGCCCTGCAGAAAAGAAAAAACATGCTCTGCCCCCATAAGTGAGTCACACTGCCCGCGGTAGTGTCTCCGTGCTCAAAGTGGCGAGAAAGAATCTCAAATACCTTCTCCGACCATCAAAAAGAGGGGAAACTAATAAGCCAAGACGCCAACCTCATAAGAAAACAACGGCCGACCCATTGCGCCCAAGACTTAGAAGAAACTCTCTCAGAACAAAATCCCTCAGTACAAACTAGGAAGAAGAAAAAAGAATCTTCAAAGCGTTAGAACTTGAAAACAGCATCGCCGCTCACCAAAGCATATCGAGCTATTGGAGAAGAGAGTCTCGAAGGATAAACGGCTGGTCTGTGAAGGCGTCAGAAATCTCCAATTTGTAGTTTGATTGGAACACAAGGCAAGTAGAGAAATCTAACTCTTTGTTAGCAGGATTCGTATCCCCTCACGCAACGGTTGGTGGAGAATGGAGCACTAAAGTTTGCTACTTTCATCCTCACGAGAATGAGGACAGCAAGAAGAAGGCGGATAGAGATGATGCTGTGATGATCCTATCCCCACCTTATCCAGGACATCCAAAATCGTCTGCGAGAGTGGAGAAGTGGAAATTAAGTCGATCCCAGGAGCAGTTCCCAACGGCTTTGAGTTTATCGAAGAAGAAGAAACTGATGAATTTTCTTGGAGTGACCCTGCGTAGTCCAAGCACTGGATGAAGAAAACTACACATATATCTTGCCGGATCTTGAAGGACAAGGAAAAGGAGGAGAGCAAAGTGAGGGAAGTTGAGGCACGTGAGAAGGCCAGCATATGCCTATCACAAACACCACAGAACATACATCCTCTCCTTGACGTCTATCGGCAGCGATGAGGATCTGGACCTGTTCTTTGCCCTGAAAAGTTTGCAAATGCAACAAGCAATGCAAATCGAGTCCTTCATGAACAAAGAATGATGGAGGGACCATGAGAGTCCTCCAAAGCTCTGACTGGACATAGACCATGGGAGTGGTGCAACATATTGCCGTTATTGTTGCTTTGCCACCACTTCCCACTCACTTTCGGAAGAAGGAACTAAGAAATGGCGATGGCGGGTTAATGGGGACTGATCAAGCCAACCCCTAATGAAGGTGTCTTACCACCTACCTTTGACGGCTGAACAACAAAGCGTGCCAGGGGGAGTTTGGAGACGAGTGACCCCATTCAAGTCGCTCCGATTGGTGCGCCCAGTGAGGAAAACCTCCCTCAGCTGCGAGTCGGAGGATCACTGCCCAGAGACTCCTAGCGAATCAGGAGGCGAAGTGGAGAAAATACAAACACAAAGAGCGACGAAGTTGCCATCAACGAAGCTGCAGGCGATTGGTATCTCGGTGAGAATGCCGCTTCGAAGCTAATAGCGGCTGGCGTGCGGTCGGCACATGAAGGAACAACAGGGAGTTAACACTGCGGGCGATAAAGTGCAATCCATGGGGTTGAGACTCGATGGATTCCCACCCACGAACTCCCTTTCGGTGACAGCGTCGAAAGGGAGGACAAAACCTAAGCTGGTTGGCTTTGGAGTGAGGCGGCCACGGGAGGATTTGAAGACTTCTCGGGGTAAAGAGAAATCGAAGTAGAAAGAACATCCTCTATCATTGACCCATCAAAGGAGATAAGCGCCCAACCACCCAATTCCCGAGGATAATCTCTTTCTTAACAACTTCTCTAGGATGGAAGGCGTGAAAGAAAGGTCGTCACCCATGCGAATCGAAAGGCGTCAGTGAGGATGTTCGACGCGAGCAAGTTTGACCCAAAGGAGCTACTCGTCAAACTTTGATCGATGATGAGCCACCGATGGAAATCTCATCATCGTCGATGGTAACGCAGCTGATAAGGCGAGGACGATCGACTCAAATGGAAAAACCAGGTTTGAGACCAGCGAAGCTGTTGGGGCAGTGAGGCTCGTGGCTGGTCGGCCACCATGACCCAGTTGAACAAAGAGACATCGGTTGCGCGAGCTCCCAGCATTGCGGGTCGATTCTTAAGGAACTTCACGTGCACCACTCATCATTGAACAAATCTAACATGGGTGGCCCATGATGATTCTTTTATAGAATCTTTTCCCATTCTCTCTCAGTGCCCAGGCCTCCATGAAAGAATCCGAGAAGAGATCTCAGCGCCTTATTATCACGAGACCCGATAAAATCATCCCGGGCGCCCCATTGTTCAGTGACTGACCTTGATCTTTGTATGGCCATCCGCGGAAGAATGTCGGTAGAGAAAAGCGGGGTCGAAGGTGTTCAAGGCATTATTTGCTAAAATTGAACGGATGGAGAGCACCGAGCCTCTTTGGACATGAGGCTGACATGAGAGATGCGGCCACTACAAGCGATTTAAGAAGCATGCCGATGAGAATCGGGAGTGGTAAGCAAAGCTGACAACAAACAATGCGTGTGGACAAGTTAGATATTCAGGACATTGTTCAACAAGGCTGGATATGGAAGGAAAATGCGTCTGCAAAGACAAGGCGAGAGAACATATTGAGCACATGCGTGAATCTCACATGGCTGAGATAAAAGGCTGCGTGAGCAAAATAAGAATGATCTCCGTTTGGAAGAAAACATGGACTAGAAAATTCAGCCTTCTCATGGGTGAGATGAAGATAGAAAAGGTTGAATCCAGCTACTCGTTCCGTTTGGTGCGACATACTCCACAGCCTTGTGTTAAGCGAACTACGACTATCGAGGCTCGACTTCACTTCTGGCACTGACATGTTCCACAGGGTTCATCTATCCTTTGATGATGCCAAAAGAAGAGGAATACCTTAAAACTCTAAAAATCGTATTTGAAAAGAAAGGAAGGCATTGAGAAGGAAAATCAGTGAGGAGTTTTGAAACAAAAAAGAAAAGGCTTGTTGAGGGGAAGGATCGGCGAGATGTGACCTTGATGATTGCACAAACCCCGAGCAAGGTCTGTCACGGTACGACATTATAAGCGGCAAACTCCCGATGACTCGCCACTCCAACACTCTCTGCTATATCCACAGGTGATAAGAGAAAAACAATTGAAGCGAGGGATGAAGGAAGTGGAAGGAAGAATGGATGCCCGAATTATGAACATCTTGAAAGAACACGGAGGCATTCGGTGAGGCGAATAACATGCCATCTCGAATGTCGGAGCAGAGCCACGATCGGTTGATGAATTCATATTCGAATCGAGGATCTTTGCAAACATATGTATGGCTCGAAGCTTAGGACTTATCTTGGGAAAAAGGGTCTCATGTTATGTGAAGAAGGTAATGACGAACCGTGATCACTCTGCTTGGTCACTCAGCATTAGTCACTGTTTGGAAAAGAAGACCCGATCTGATATCGCCCCGGTAGAAGGAAAAGCGTTAGTGGAGGAAGAAGCAGGACTGGAAGCTCTACCCCGAAAAACATTGAATATGTGGATCCGGGAAAGAAAGGAGGATCTGGGGTGGAAGAGAAGCTTGACCAAGTAGCAAATTTGCAAGTGGCTAAAACTAGCATTGAGTATGTAAAAAAGTAGAAGAAAGCAAAGAGACAAACTCAGCTATGGGAGGAGAAAGCGAGGAAAGAATAAGAAGAGATGAAGGTTGCCAGGAAGGCATATGAAAAGAAAAAGAAGCGGTGATGTGAGAAAAAGAGAAGAAGAGAAGAAGATCTTGAACAAGATGAAAGAAGGAGAGCGGCAAGGAGATGAAAATGTTCTTTGTCAACCGCCCGTGTATTTTATTATGTTAAATACATCTGATGTAAGTCTTACGTAATAAAAGTATAAATTCTTTATTTTACGTGGCAAGACAAATATGTGCTCACGATCTGGCACCTTATGCATTGTGTAAAGAACAAGAATGATATGATCAATAAAAAAATTGATTCTGCGCGCCTTACATTCTATGTCAATACATATATCTGTATGTATCTTCTTTTTTGCATTTTGAATGGTTTAAGTTTTGGCATCATCAAAAGGAAATTGTTAGGAATTTTATTGTTTAGATTTTGATGAATGCCATGTAAAACTTAGAATAGAGTTGCTTTTAATTCTTGTTTGTAAAATGCATTGTAACAATTAGAATTGTGGGTAGGTTAAGTCGGCCGCCTAACATGCAAGAAGACAAGCGAAGGCTGGAAGGAGAAGACTGTTGTGAGGCAATTTGAAATGGCAAAGAAGGTAGTAGGCAGACTCTCAAAAAAGCGGTGAGATCACGATTGAAGTGAAATGTCGGTCAATCGACTCGAAGAAAACCAAGTCTCAAGTTGAAGTGCGGAAAGAGTCATCCAATGATTGGAAAGTGACTCTAAGTCACACAGGGAAGCAAGAAATGCGATCAAGTCGAGATAAGCGTAAAGATCCGTTGCCACGAAATCAAAGAGATTTACTTAAACAAGTAATATCTCCATACCACTTTCTCGGAGTGCTCGGTCCCCGAGGGCGTGCAAAGGAATAGACGATGGGAAGCACTGCCGTGTCGAGACTACGAAAGGTGAAAGAACAATTCATACGAGGAAATGGCAATTCAAGGACTGCAACAAACAAGACAAAAACTATGAAGTGACTTTAAAAAATAAACTATCTCTTGGCGCAAATTTTTGAAAGATCACTATAAAAGGCGAGGAATGACTACGAGAGAAGGTTACACAACCACGAACATTCAAGAAATCAATTAAATTGTAACCGAGAAATACTCTCAAATCATTCTAGATTAATCCTCAAGCCTACAATGAAGTACATCAATCCAACACTCACTGTGAAGGAAGAGAACTTCCATCAGTTGAAGAAAATTTACTTTTGAAGAAAAGGGTCTACATTCCCACGAAGGATTGTAGGAAGGTTCAAGGTCGAACCAAGTCTTAAGCTTTTGGAGGGCTTCGTGATCAAATCAAGAAGCTTGAGCAAGTGATTATGTGTAGCAAAGCTGACCCTGTGAAGAAAAATGGAGTCGTAGAAAGCCGATTGAGTGATCAAGGCGTCTCAGGAGTCCCCAGGGATCAAGTGGTTGTGTGATCAAGACTTGTATACGGACTGTTACCACTGTAAATTGATCATTACCTAGTGGATTCCTCCGGGAGTTGGAGAAAGAGAGGAGTAGAAGAATTACCCCGTCTTGAACCTCTATAAAAATTTCAACTGTGTCATTTACATTGACATTTTAATTCTGCATTTTTAGCTGCTTATATCTTTGATAAATTTGCTATCCACTTGATAACTTATAAGTACTAAACCAAGCACTAAATTCTTGCTTAATCAAACTTAAGGTGTTAAGTCTTCATGAAAACAAAACCACGATCGAGTTAATTTAGAGCCAACGGTGAGTTATTCCATCAACGGCTCGATTGGAGTGGTTTGAGAGATTAACTCTTTGGTGGTAAATTATTTGTCCATCAGGACACAGGTACATGTAGTATCAACTCACGAATATTTAAAAGGACTAAATCGAAAATTTGGTAAGGTTTATTCAACCCCCTTCTAAACCATACACTTACCCCCTTGGGACCTACATTTGTGATTTTCTTTTAGATTATCTCTGTATGAGCTAGGTGCATTGCTTTACTAAAAGCACTGTGATATTGACCTTTCTTGCATAGCTTTTCCTCTACCGAGGTGATTTGAAGAAAGGTTATTCCATGTGGCAAATCGTCACGGGATTTCCAATAGAATACGCCCATCTTTGTAGTGCATCAACATTTAACATTTTGGTGCTCTAGGTAGAAGTAGTCGAAATAAGAGTCAAATCATGCCTTGGCGAAATAGTCCGTCTTTGACTTACGATTTTTTTTGCAAGACAGGCGACTACGTTGGGAAATTTATTGTTTAGATTTTGATGAATGCCATGTAAAACTTAAACTAGGAAGTTGGCACCCCATTTTTGTTGTTGTCGCATTGTAACAAATAGAGGTTTCAGGCTGGTTAAATCATTGCTAAACATCTGAAGACAATGGAGACTAGAAGGAAGACTCATTATGATCGGTTGAGTATAGCAAAGAGAAGAAGAGGGAACTCGGCGAAGGTGCATCGAGATACAAGCGGGTAAAGTATCAATCAAGTTAACTCAAGATAGCCAAGTCTCAAGTTGAAGTGACGAAGAAGTCATCCAATGATTGAAAGGCTTTCTAAGTCACACGGGGAAAGCAAGGAAATGCGAGTCAAGTCGAGATAACTGAAGAGATCCGTTACAGAAATCAAGAGAGTACTTAAACAAGTAATACCTCCATGCTACCTTTCTCGAAGTGCTCAGTCGAAGCGTGCAAGGGGAATGAACCATGGGAAGCACTACACCGTGTCGAGAACTTTGAAAAGCTGAAGAACAATTCATACGAGGAAGTGGCAACTCAAGGACTGCAACAAGACAAACCAACAACCACAAGTGACTTTCAAAAATAAGCATATCTCTTCAACGGGCAGATTTTGAAAGATCACTATAAAAAGGCTGAAAATGACTCGAGAAAAAGAGGACCTTGATTACGAACCACGAACATTCAAGCTAACATTTGAATGTAATCGAAATATTCTCAAAGATCATTCAAGATTAATTCTCAAGCTGCACTACGAGGAAATCAATCAACACTCACTGTGAAGGAAAGATAACTTCAATCGATTGAAGAGAAACTTTTGAAGAAAAAGGGTCACATTCCGCGGAGGATTGTAAGGAAGGTTCAAGTCGAACCCGAGTCTCGAGTTTTGGAGGGCTTCGTGATCAAATTCAAGAGCTTGAGCAAGTGGTACATGTGTAAAAGCAGTGCCAATGAAGAAGGTGAGTCAATCACGGCTTATTTGTGTGACCAAGGCATCTCGGTGAGTCCCCGAAGGATCCAAGTCATTGTGTGATCAAAACTTGTATCGAACATTTACCACTTTGTATCTTGATCAATCTTAGTGGATTCCTCCGAGGAGTTGGAGAAAGAGAGGAGTAGAAGAATTACCCCATCTTGAACCTCTATAAAAACTTATCGTGTCATTTACATTTTGACACTTTAATTCTTGCATCTTATTTTTTGTCTCTGCTGATAAATTTGCTATCAAATTGATAATCCTAAGTACTAAAACCAAGTATTAAATCTTTACTAAATCAATTTTAAGGGTGTAAAGTCTTCCAGTGCTGCGTTGAAGCTAATTCGGTCTTAACTGTGAGTTATTCTATCAACTCAATCGAGTTTGTTGAGTGACTAACTCTCTGATTAACTAAATTGGCTATCCACCAGGACTTCTGATTGTGTAGTATCAATCTGAACTTTAAAAAGGACTAAATCGAAAAGTTGGTAAGGTTTATTCAACCCCCTTCTAAACCTTACACTCACACCCCCTTGGGACCTACAAGTGGTATCGGAGCGGTTGGTTCATTGAGCCTTCCATTGCCCAGTTCTTGAACTAGATCTCCAAATTTTTCAAAAATCTGTTTTAGTACTTAAGTTTTCAAAACTCTTTTTATTATCAAAAGTTATTATCATGGAAGCAAATTTGACACGTATCCCTATGTTCACAATTGAAGAATTTGATGATTGGAAAAATTCATATGCGAGGCTCATCTATCGGCATTACATGATGAGATGTGGATAGTGATAGAGGATGAGCCACTACAAATTTTAAAAGTGAACAATTTTGTAAGAAGAGTTGCATTGAAGGTGAAAGAAGATGTCGCTCCTGACCCGACTATGGTTGAAAAACCCAAGTGAATGGACAAATGATGTGAGAAAAAGATACAACATGGACAATGTGGCGAGGATATTCTTTACAAAACCTTGGGCAAAGCCATGTTCAATAAAAGTCAAATCATGCAAAGCGGCTAAAGAAATGCAGGACAAGCTAACATTGATTTGTGAAGGCTCGGAAGCAAATCAAGAAAATAAATTATCGGTGGTTGTCTGAAATTTGAAAATTTCAAAATGATCAGAGGAAGAACACTTTGGATCAAGCTGGATCTTTCGGTTCCACGAAAATTACCAACAGCTATGCTCTGCTCTTGGAAAAAGAATATACGAAGAAGAAATGTGTATGAAGATCTAAAAAGTCTCCCACTGAATGGGAAATGAAGGTCATGCACTAGACATTCCATGGACCTATCAAAGACATCAACCATGAGGCTATTCTCGGATCTCAAAGCTGCACAATTTGAGCTAGAAGAAAAAAGACCGAGGAAGAAGGCAAATTTGTACCCAAAATATTTGCTCTAATTGTTAAGGATGGCAAGAAAGTTGAAGTCAAAGAAGTCATTGACCCGGAGAGGAAATAGCCCTGATGGTTAAAAGGTTCAACAAGTTCTTCATAAGAACTACAAGAGAAGCGGCGAATCCTCGAGAAGACACTCGGCTCCCTCCAAGTCAGGGAAGATAGGCCAACAAGAGAACAAATCATCAAAAATTTGAATATCGGAAGTGACAATCCAAGAATGGAAAGAAGGCATCAAAGGTTGAATATCTATCTGGGCCTTAAGCGTGACGGTCACTTTGCCATTGATTGCCCGTATCATGTAATTAAACAAATGAATGAATGAAGAAGAAAAGAAAAGTCTTGAGAAAGAAAAAAAAAAGAAAAAGCGATGTTAGGCTGAGAGCTATTTGAGATAGCCAAGTCAAGAGATATAGGCGACTCGAGAGAAAGTAGTGAAGAGTGACTACTCAAGTGACTCTAAGAAGAAGCCTTGATCTTCGATGGCCAAGGAACAAGACCAACGACCAAGAAGATGAGGTACACTCTAACTCATCACACTCGAGTTCTAGTGATAGTGTAGCACACACACACACTTCATCACCCACTGATCTTTATGATTCATTAGGCAAAATGATGAAAGATTTTGAACACATTAAATCCTCACACACTACTAAATGAGGAAAACAACCTACTCAAAAGCCAAAACTCACGACTTGACTAAGGACTGAGTACTCTAAGTCAAATAGGTGATGAGAATGAAAGTTTAAAGAGGCTTAAAATGCCAAGCTAATAGCGAGAAATAGTTGCCATAGAAAAGAGGAGAATGACCTCAAAAATGTGATTGCCTCATTCACTAAGGCATCTAAGTCATTGGATGATCTTATCATGAGCGAAAGAGAATGTGGAGACAAGACAAGGCTTAGGATTTAATTCCTCTGCTATGTCAAGCTCCAAAAGTGATTTTGGAAAAAAGGATCTTCAAGCAATGAAGTATCTCAAAATCCAAAACTCAAATGGTGCACACACATTTATTCCAAAGCACAATTACAAACAAAGCTGGCATTGGTTATAAAGGAAAACAACCGATTGAGTGTCTTTGAGAGGGCAATGAGAAGAAATTGGTAGAGTTCCTCAGCAAACTCCAAGCGGAAATACTGTAAAGAAAAGCAGAGCTATCAAAAACCCCGGAAGTTCTATAAAAGAAACACATTTGATGGGAATGGTAGAAAATATCCAAGCAGTGATTGGAATGATGTAAACTATCGGCAAGAACTATGGAATATAAGCCCAAATGGCAAAGGCCTAGAACTCGGCAAAGGCCATTCCAAAGGTATAAGAGCTTTCATCGACACACATATGCACCTAGGCACTACACTCGGAGATATCACAACTACCCCAAGAAGGCAATTGCTAAAACACATATCTGAGACTGACAAAAAAGCGGTTTGTATGAACTAGAATCCCAAAGCAATTTGCCAAAATTAATTATGATTATGGCAAGATAGATGGCAACCCCTTAGAGCCAAATCATTTGGCTATAGGTTGGTTGGATCATCTTACAATACTAACCCCTCGGGACCCGGAGGACAAGTATGGGTACACAAAAACTAATTTCTTGTTTGCGGTTGAAGGAACAGCTGAGTGCGGAACCTGGTACATGGATAGTGGCTAATCATTCCAGACATATGACGGAAACAAAGAAAAATCTGTCAAAATTCAAGGAAGTTAAAGGAGCAAAAAGTCATATTTGGAGGAAATGAAGCTCGGAGAAATAAGAGCATTGGATCCATCAAGAAAAATGGATTAGAAATCACGGATGTTGCATATGTTGAAGGACTCAATTTCAATATGCTAAGTATCAGCCAACTCTTTGACAAGGGCTATAATGTTGGATTTAACATGGGTATATGCCAAATCAAGGATACAAAATCAAGTAAATGAGTTGTGTTGCAAGGATGGAGACAAAGAACATGTATATCATGGATTGGTCAAGCGACAACACGAGCACACTGTCTATTAGCAAAGAGCACGAAGCTGAATCAAGTTGGATTAACAAGTGCACGAAGGCTGAGTCACGAATTTCAAAACAATTAACAAGCTTGCGGAAAGCGATCTTGTGAAAGGACTTCGGACTCGATATACAAAGGAGAGTATATGTGGCGCATGTCGAGAAGGAAATCAAATCAATCATCATTGAAAAAGGCATGTCTATCTTCAACAAGAATATTGCATTTGCTACATATGGATCTATTTGGTCAGTTGAACTAGCATAAGTGGGAAAAATATACCTTGGTGGTAGTAGATGACTACTCAAGATATACATGGACAATATTCATGTGTAAGAAGAAAGAAACTCTACGAAACTACCCGCAGTGATGAAGAGGATTGAAAATGAGAAAGAGCCAAACCATTATCAAAATAAGATCGGGAGCGGAAGGCGAGTTTGTCAATGGTATAATAACTTCCGATATTGTATTTGAAAATGACATTGGTCATGAATTATGCGGCAATGACTCACGTGAGAATGGAGTTGCGAAGAAGAATAGAACTCTCAAAGAAGCGGCAAGGACCATGTTAGCTAAAGCGGGGCTACCAAAAGATTTTGTCTTTGAAGCAATAACCGACTTGCTACGCTCAAAATAGATGCATGATAAACAAGCGGTGACAAAAGACTCCCTATGAGATTTGGACGGGGAGAAAAAATAAATGTTGCATATTTTAAAATATTTGGATGTAAATGCTTCATCCATAACAATGGCAAAGATAATCTAAAGGCTTTTGATGCTAAAGCTGATGAAGGTATCTTCTTGGGATACTCAGCTGAAAGCAAAGCCTACTGATACTCAACAAAGAGGACTATGGTTACAGAGAATCCATTCATGTGGTGTTCGATGAGCCAAATGTAAATGGAGAAGACATTGAAGAATCAGCTAATAAGCTGAATCAACCAACCATGCAGAAAAGTCCCTATGCTGAAGCTGAAGCTGGAATTATAAGCTGGATGAAGATGAGATAGCTGAGTCAAAAGCAGCTGGAAAATCTGCAGCTAAGTGATTGCCGAAGAGGCTGATCAAAGCAACACAGCTTGCTGAACAACTGAATCCGCTAACTTGACCTGATGTAAGATGGTGAGACCCATCCACGAGAAACTTGTCATTGGAGATATAAGAGAAGGTGTCAAAACAAGATCGAGAACTTCAACAAGAAGCCATGTTCTCATGCTTTATCTCACAAATAGAGCCCTAAAGATGTGTGAAGCATTGGATGACACACATTGGATTCAAGCTATGCAAGAAGGCTGAATCAAGTTTGAAAGAAATAAAGTATGGGAGTTAGTTCAAAGACCCGCCATCAAAATGTTATTGGCACTAAATGGGTGTTGGGAACAAGATGAGCAAGGAAAGGTTACATTGGTAAGAAATAAAGCAAATTAGTAGCCAAAGGATATTGCCAAGAAGAAGGGATAGATTTTGATGAAACATTTGCCCCTGTAGCAAGATTGGAAGCTATTAGGATGTTTCTTGCCTATCACACTCACAAATTTTATTGTATATCAAATGGATGTAAAAGTGCATTCTAAATGGTTTATTGGAAAGAAAAAGAAGTGTATGTTGAACAACCTCGAGTTTGAAGCGAGAAGACTCTTGGAGATAAGGTATACAAACTCAAGAAAGCTCTATGGATTGAAACAGGCACCCAGGAGCATGGTATGATACTTTATCACAATTCTTGGCGAAAATGGATTCCAAAAGGAAAAGTAGGATAGAACACTCTTGAGAATTCAAGAACAAAGAAACATTATCTTTGCTTGTTCAAATATATGTGGATGACATCATTTTGGATCCACAAACAAGAAGTGTGATAAATTTTCAAACCTCATAAGCAAATTTGAAATGAGCATGATGGGAGAGCTAACGTGCTTCCTTGGACTCCAAGTGAAAGCAAGCTGAAGGATGGAACCTTCATAAGTCAAATAAAATACACGAATTTAATGAAAAAATTTGGTATGGAAGAAAATCTATGAAAATACCAATGAATACATCGGTCAAAATGGACATGGATCGGATGGCAAGCACTTATGTAGATCAAAGCAAAATCTGAAACTTTATTGGATCCATTGCTTTATCTCAGCTAAGGTCGGACATCATCTTTCTTTGTAGGTGTATGTGCAAGAATTTGTCTGCTCCAAAAGAAACCATATAGTGACTAAGATGATCTTGAGATATTTGAAGGAAGCGAAGTTGGCTTATGGTATCAAGGAAGGTGGATTCAAGCTAATTGGCTATTGGACTCGACTATCTTTGGATGTAGAGTTGGCGGGGAAAAACACCTGGAGCCGCATGTCAAATGCTTGAAACAAGCTAATTTCTGGTTTAGTAAAAAGCAAAATTCAATAGCCCTCTCAGTGAAGTAGAATACATAGGCTGCGGCATTATGTTGTGCCCAAATCCTATGGATGAGGGCAACGGTGAGAGACTATGAAATTGAAGAAAAGAAATTCCAATCATGTGTGATAACACAAGTGCAATTGCGATCACTCAAAATCATGTTGCACTTTCGAAGAACCATATCGATGTCGAGATATCACTTCATAAGAATCATGTTGAAAAAAAGACATCACCTTGGAATATATTTCAAGCGATAAGCAGTTGGCTGACATATTCACAAAACCATTATGTGTCAAAGATTTGAAACTTCGAGCATGAGTTAGGAATTAGTGAGGCCCGACAACTCGAGAGGAGCTCGAAAAATGAAACAAAGGAAAAAAAGAGGCGAATTCTCAAAAT
This sequence comes from Rehmannia glutinosa, assembly GCA_016081115.2. Lineage (NCBI taxonomy): Eukaryota > Viridiplantae > Streptophyta > Magnoliopsida > Lamiales > Orobanchaceae > Rehmannia > Rehmannia glutinosa. Next base: position 1,327 of record JABTTQ020002190.1, on the reverse strand, counting down.
CAAGCTAAATGAATCGATCGTATCGGAAAAACGAATATCAAAGATTAAGGACATTGGTATGTATAAGCGTGATAGAAGAAGTTAAATTCGGCTAAGGGATAAGCTGAGTCATTTATGAGCAAAGTGAAACAAAAAGCGATCGTTTTTACTAAGCGGGAATGTTTTTAAGAATAGCGTCAACATAATGATGATGTGTACATGCAAAAAGCTACACACAAGCTTATGATTGGATATAAATCTTAGCATTAAATCTGAGACATTAAATGCTAAATCGGCGTAAAATCTAAGCTAGTTGATTTAAATCATTTCAAAAAACCGCATACGATCTTTCAAACCATACTTAAACCATTTTTTTTTTTTAGTCCATTTCTCTCATATTACCAAAAGTGCTGTTCATTTCTCTCTCGAAAGCAAAGCGAAAACTCTGCGAAACCACTGTCAATCTTCAAATCAACTTCTAAGTTTCTTTTAGGTGAAATCTTGAAAAATGGCATCGACTTATGATTTAAATGTCAAGCTAGGGAAGCAAATCCACAGCTTAGGGTCTCTCTTGTGGATTTCAAGGTATGGTCAAGCAGAGTCAAGATGGCGCCCTGTCAAGAAAATTCTTTGAAAAGCTCAAAAATCAGGAGCTAAAACCATTTCGACGATGGAGCTCCCGGAGTGACCTATGTGGAAGAGGTCGCTGGGTTCTACGTGAGCTTATTTGAAATTCACGATGAGGAGATCAAAATCCTATTCACGGGAAGGAGTTCATCACTCATCTGCAGGATTTGGCAAAACATTGCCGATTCACGTGGAAGGAGCACGAGGAAATCAATAGAAGGCTATGTAGACTTGGTGCTTGCTTGGAAGGAAGTAGCTGAGCGGAAGCTATCTATGATAAGATAGTCTACCACGACCCGCAGCTTGAAGAAGGAGGCCACCACAAGCTGTTGGACATAGTTGCGAATGCGTAGGCATGAAATTTGGCGGCTTTGACCTGACTATCAAAAATTGATCGTCATGGGCTGCGATCATTGAAGAAAAGCATATCATGGTAGTGTTTGTCTCTACGGCCCGACTGCCCGAATGTAGAAACAAATCCTTCAAGGAATGGAGCATTTGGAGGATCACAGGATGACGGGTGATTGGCGGTGGTGGAGTATGAAAGAGTCCCTCTTCGACATGGAAAAGGCGGTCCCGTACATAGCAAGAGAGGATGTTGAGATCAAGCCTGCGGCGCCTGGAAAAACTCGCCCGAAGTGATACAAGTGAGAAGTGGCCCTGAAGATCTGATTGTGTTTACTCTCCCTTTGAAAAGAAGAAAGCTAGCAATACGTAACTG
>JABTTQ020002189.1:0-50000 GCA_016081115.2 Rehmannia glutinosa | reverse complement strand
GTCTTTCTCTCTCACACTTAAAAACCGTTCATCTTCAAGCATACAAAAGCCAGTTTTTCTCTCTCGAAAACCCTACCTGTTCTCAAAGCAAGTTCATCAAGATTTAATCGGTAATATCCTCTAGAAATGGCACCGAAGACTGATTTCGTCAAGTTATCGAAGCAAATCCACACAGGATCAACTGTGGATTTTGAAGGGATGATAAAACAGGGTTCCGATGAAACCCTTGTGAAGGAGATTGCGGATAAAATCTAGAAATCCGGACTAAAACCCTTCCTCACGATGGAGTATCAAATGACATACGTTGAAGAGGTGGTGCAGTTCTATGTTAACGCCGAGGTGCAGGACAAAGGGATTAAGTCCTCCGTCCACCGCAAGGACATATTAATCACTGCTAAGGACCTTGCGAGCACTCAAGTTCGCCATCGAAGGCATGCCGAGATATATGAAGTCGATGTGGACTTGGGCCGCCGCATGGAAAGAAGTAGCCAAACCCGAGTGTGCTGCGAAAGTGATCTACACAGCTGAGAAGAAGCTGCTGAAGGACGATTATCATAAGCTGATGGATGTCGTCTCAAAATGCGTGGATATGAAGTTTGGCAGTTTCAATCAACTGTCAAAGACTAAGCCGATCGTCATGGCCGCGATCATGCAAGGAAGAAAGTTAACTGGGCTGAGTTCGTATAAAGTAGACTCTGCCAGAACGTTGCGAACAAGTCTTTCAAGAAAGATGGATCCTTTGGAGGATCACTCGGCTATGGCCTAGTTATTGGCCGCTTGATGGAAGTGAAGGGCATTCCCCTTAAGCATGGAAAGTCCTTCCATGTAAACAAGAAGATGTTTAGGGCTAACCTATCAGGAGCCCAGAAGAGAGCCCATGCGAAGAGGGCGGACACCAAATGAGGTGAGGGGAATCACCGACCCCGAGGAAACAACATTGCCTCCCCTCCAAAGAAGAAAGTCGCCCATGCAAAATGCAAAGAAGATAGTTGCCCTGCAAAGAAAGACAAAAGACGCACTGCCCTGCGCCCGTGTCTCCTACCCACGCAGCCGAGGTGGAGAAGGAACCCCAAATACCTTCTCCGACCATCAAAAAGAAGAGGACTGCCAAGCCAAGAAAGGCAGCTCCTCAGTCAAAGAAAGATGCACCGGCCCCCGCCGCCAAGGAGTCTGAGGAAGACGTATCCAAACCAGAACTTCCTCTGGTAAGGACAAAAAGAAGAAGAAGAATCACCAAGCTCTCAAAGCTTAAGAAGACAGCTGAGTCTGAAACTCAGCTGGAGAAAATCTCTGAGACTGTTGAAGAAGTGCAGTCTCCAGAAGTTGTTGATGAAACAACCAAGTATCTTTGAGGCCGATCAAAAAAGCAAATAGAAGACCCAACTATGGATAGAACAATCGAGGAAGAAGAGGCGGAGAGACAAAGAAAATCTCCCGATGAAAGAGTTGTGTCTCCACCGCCCCGATCTTTCTTTGAAGGAGTCGAGCAGTAGTATGTTGCCTTCCATTCCCGAAAAGGAAGGGCAACAAGGAGAGGATGAAGATGATGATATATTCATGTACTCTCCATTATACCCAGACATCCAAAATCGTCTACGAGCATGGAGGAAATGGAAGCTGAGTCACTCAAGGGTGCAGTTTGAACACCCTGAGTATATTGAGGAAGAAGAGGAGCTTTTCAAGCTTCTTGAGATTGACACTGTACTGCAGGCCCTGGATGAGGATAACTGCATAAATATGCTGCAAATTCGCAAGGAGCAAGAAAAAGCCGAGCGGTGAGGAAGCGGCTCGTGAGAAAGACAACATTTGTCCTCTCACCGACCAACGATCATACTCATCCTCACATTGATATGCTTTCGGGAAGTGATGAAGACTTGGATCCCATGGTCAGCAATGAAAAAAGTTGGACATGCATCAAGCCATGCCGAATCCGAATAATGCATGAGCAACAAAGAGGAAGGACTAGGAGAGTCTTCTAAATCTCACCGAGATTGATCCGTTGGGAGTGGTACAAAGAGATTACCCACGATTATTGCTACAACCACTTCCCCAGTTCACTCAGAGGATGGATCTAAGGGACTTGGCGATGACGCTGGGAACTTGGGCACCCAAGTTGAGCCAACCCTTGTTGAAGGTGTCTTACCACCTACCCCCACGGCTGAACACTCAATGGAAACAACCAGGAGTCTGGTAGAGTGACCCTACCATCACTCACTTAGCTGGTGTGCCAGTTGAGGGGGAAACTCACTCCACTACAGCTAGGTCGGAGGATGCTGCAGATGACTCCACAATGAAGAAAGGAGGCGAAGTGGAGAAAGAGAAAGAAACAGAACAACAAGTTGTCATTGACGGCTCGAGGCTTAAGTTTGTCTCACTGAAGTGCCAACACTTTGCAGTCGAGGACGCGCGATGCAATGAGGCACGAGATGTATCTACCCCAGGAGTTAACACTCTGGGCAATGAAAGTGCAATCCAGGGAGTTGAGACTCCTGTGGATGCCACTGCAGGAGACCCTAAGACAACTGCGTCTGTCGAAGGGAATGTACAAGGCCTTGCTGCTTGAGACCGAGGCGAGGGTAATGAAGGCCCAAGGGAGGTTGAGACTTCCATGGGTAAAGAGACAAAATGCAAACATCCCTCCCGCTCATATTGAAGAATCGAGAAAGGAGATTAGGGCTCTTCATGATTCCCAAGAAAACCCCGACATATCATTTCTAGGATCTCAAGATGAAGCCGAGTCCACCCCCCGCACATCAAAAAGACTCACCGAGGATGTTCTTCCAAGTACGAGTAAGCCGATTTCAAAGTCGCCGTCAAACGTTCAATTTTGATGATGAGCCATGCCCTCAAGTCTCATCATCTTCTCGATGACTCTACCGATATGGCCGAGGAACAATAAACTCAAAAGGACAAACCAAATTGAGACCGAAGAAGTCGTTAAGACATTAAGACACAGTGAGGCTCGGCCAGGGGTCAATACCATCAAAGGCCCCAATGAATCACGATCAATTGCGCAGCTTCTAGAGCCGCAAAAGGACCACCTCGCGCACAATTACTCAAGTGTGAGACGATGCATATGAAGAAGTGTTTCCTTTATCTCGCGAGCTGCCCGTGCTCGAAGAAGAGATCGCAAGAGAATAGAAGCTCTACACCTTCCAAGAAGACCCAATTATTCCGACCGATTCAATTGTGCCACGGCTAATTTCAACTTCGATGCAGAGTGGCGGCAAATGACTCAAGTCGACAAAATGAGATGCGTGAAATCTTCAAGAAAATCAGAAGAGATTGAGAAGATTGAACAAAGACCAAGCCTCTCGACATGCGCTTGGACAACAGAGATGCCACTCTCACAGCGCGACTTGAGAGGAGTGGTGGTCGAATAAGGAATGGTCTCAACAAAGAGTGCCATGCGTCTCGAGCGTGTTCGCTACTTCAAGGCACTATACAACCAAAAGCGATCCGGAGTGCCGAAATGCCGACATGAAGGCGAGGATGCACCTATATGGAGAGATTACATGCCTCCCATACAACCGAGATGGAATTGCTGCGTGAATTTCATCGAAAAGAACTTCTCAGCGTAGAGGAGAATATGAATGCCAAATTCAGCCTTCTTATGGCTGAAATGAAACCGTGGCAGCCGAGTCCAAAGCCACCCGCTCGAATTTCGAACAAAGATACTCCGCAGTGAGACTCCAAGCAAAATTCACCTATCGCCAGACCGGACTTCATGTTTGTTGGGATGTTTCGGGGTTCCTCACTCCTTTGATGATGCCAAAAAGGGGAAGAGGAATACCAAAAGATGTTAAAGGAGACGGTTGTTGAGAAGGAAAAGGAGACAACTCTTTGTAGAGAAGAAAGATACAAACATTTGTTGAGAAGAGGAAAGAAAAAGGAAAAGTCATTGAGGGGGAAAGGTCAAAGGATGTGACCTTAATGCTTGTTGAAACCCCTCAACAAGGTCATGTCACACTAGATAATCAAGAAACTTCCCGTGACTCTGCCGCTCTATCACTCTTCTTTGTGCCAATGTCTCATAAGAAAGATTGTAGAAGCGAGAGATGGAGGATTTCGACAAGAGAACGGATGCCCGTGTTGAAGAAATGTTGAAACAATTTGGAGGCATTCCGGGAGAAAAGATACATATGCCATTTTAAATGACGGACAAGAGCCAAGATCCGTTGAAGAATTCAAAATGCTCGAGTCCGAAGGGTATTTCAAAACATGTCCATAACCCAAGCCTGGACTTGTATCTTTGGAGAAAGGTCCGTCAAGTCGTGCGAAGAAGGCGACAGCATCGAGACTACTAGCGATCGCTCTGGGTAAGAAGAAGACTCTGGTACAATATACGCCCAGAAGAGAAGGAAGAAGTGGTGGAGGTGGAGGTTTTAAACCTAGACCTCTACCCAAAAATATTTAATATGTAGATCCAGGCAAGAAAGGAAGGATCTACTGGGCTGGATATGATGCTATAGCCAATCTGGAAGTGGAGAGGAAAAATGCTGAGTATGTCAAAAGAATCGAAGAAGAAAATAAGAGGCAAACTCAGCTGTGGCAAGAAAGACAAGAAAGAAAAAGAAAAGATGAAGCTGCGAAGAAAGCTTACGAAAAGAAGAAAGCAACTGAAGATGAAAAGAAGAGGGAGAGAGCTGACGAAGACAGAGCTGAAGAAGAAAGAAGGAGGCAACGAAGACGATGAAGTGTTGCTGCTAACCCCTTCATGTATTTTACTTTTGTAAATACATATGTATGTAAGTCTTCTGTACATTTAATGAAAAATCTGTATTTTGCGTAGATATAAGTATGCTCTGATTGCCATGATACACTTTGTAAATAGCTGTGTAAAGGACAAGAATGTTATGATCAATAAAAAGATTGATTCTACACATACATTCCTTGTTACTGCATTGTCTGTATGTATGTTTGTTGTTTGCATATTGTTTGTATGTATTTAAGTTTTGGCATCATCAAAAAGGGGGAAATGGTTGGAAAATTTATTGTTTAGATTTTGATGAATGCCATGTAAAACTTAGACTAGAAAGTTGGCACCCTATTTTCCTTGTAATTTGTATTGTAATAGATAGGGCTGTATGAGCCGAGTCAAGTCATATGCCTGGAATACAAGAAGTCAATCAAGACTAGAATGAAGACTCACTTGGAAGCGGTGAGTGTGGCAAGGAAGAGATGTCAAGAACTCAACTGAAGGAGTATCGGCTGTGATACAACTGTGAGAAGAGTCAGTTAAGTCAACCCAAGAAGCCAAGTCAAGTTGAAATGACAGATGAGTCTTTCAATCATTGGAGCAGACTCAAGTCACCTAGGGAAAAGGCAAACAAAAAAGAGGAGTTAACTGAAAAGAATCCGTTGCACAAAAGTCAAGAACATTACTTAAATAAGTAATACTTCCATGATGCCATGTCTTAAAGTGCTCAGTCCTATAAGCGTGCAAAAGGAATAAACCAATGGGAAGCACTGCACCTCGTGTCAGAACTTGAAAAGCTGGACATTCATTTAATACGAGGAAAGGTCTACATCTCAAGATTGAAGACCAAGAAAAGACAAGCCAACGAACACAAGTGACTTTTGAAAATTAGCCTATCTCTTCAACGGGCAGATTTTTGAAAAGTTCACTATAAAAGGCTGAGGAATCACTTTGAGAAAAGGTTACCTTGCATACCTGAGATAACAAGCATTATTCATATCTTTGTAACCCAAAAATATTCTCAAGTATTCAAGCAAAATCCTCAAGCCTAAATCTCGAAGGAAATCGATCCAACACTAAGCTGTGAAGGAAAGACAACTTCTAACTGTTGAAGAGGAAACTTTTGAAGAAGCAAAAGGGGTCTACTTTCCAAGGAGGATTGTAGAAAGGTTCAAAGTTGAACCAATCTCAAGTTATTGGAGGGCTTCGTGATCAAATCCAAGAAGCTTGAGAAAGTGAGTCAAGTAGCAAGCAAAAAACCATACCCTGTGAAGTAGCTGAGTCGGACGAGAAGCCAGCTGTGTGACCAAGGCATCTGCAGACTGAGTCCCAAAGGAGCAAGTCAGCTGAGTGATCAAGACTTGTATCTGGACTAATAACCACTTTGTACTCTAATCATTATTTAGTGGATTCCTCCAGGAGTTGGAAAAGAGAGGAGTAGAAGAATTACCCCATCTTCGAACCTCTATAAAAATTATTGTGTCATTTACATTTTAGCATTTTATTTCTGCATATCACTTTATATCTGCTGATAATTTGCTATCCAACTGATAAGTAACTAAGTGCTAAAATCAAGTGTTTAAAACAAATTAAATCAAATAAAAGGGTGTTAAGTCTTCCGCTGAAAATCTCATCACAGCCAAGTTAAGATTTAGACTAAACAGCTGAGTTATTCTATCAACAGCTCAATCGAGTCTGTTGAGTGGCTAACTCTACTGGTTAACTAACTTAGCTGTCCCCCAAGGACTTAGATGTGTATTTAACTCTGTAATATTTTAAAAGGACTAAAATCGAAAAATTGGTAAGGTATATTCAACCCCCCTTCTAAATCTTACTCACACCCCTTGGGACCTACAGTCTTTAAGATGAAATTGCCTCGCGCACGGTGTTAACGGAAACTAGTAATTGCCTCCCAAGATACAACGACTTACGTCTTGTGATTGCAACACTACAAATCACAAGACACTTCGAACTTTATAGTATTTTTGAACTCGCAAAGTGCGCCTGTAAAGCACCCAATGCGACTATGTGCGATGTGCGCGGGCCCAGCTCTGGCTCCGGCTCCAGCTCCGGCTCCAGCTCCGAGACGGTGCTCCACACCGTCCTCGGTGCTTTTTGAGCTAGCCAAAGGCTAGTCAAAATTGACTTGGTCCACTAGGGTGTACCATAAGGAGCTCCACTTGATTACTCCTTATTAGTGGTGAAGCTCTTTATAAACTAGTAAAAATTTAATATGTTTCCTATGTGGGATATGGCTTTCCATATTCCCACCCTTTTATATTCCATATATAAAAGCATTTTAAGTGGCCAACTTCATGTATTTATTTCTCATTCACCCGACATTGGTTTTGAGAAATTCAAAATGCTAAACTCATCTACCCGCGGCGTAGGTTACGTTTATCTCATTTATTGCATACATCAAATAAATGAACCCACTTAAATAATTGGTCAAAAACCCAATTTCTTAAAACCAATTCCAACAATTCATAGGCCACACACGATCCCATAAATAAGCGTTAAAAGTATTAAATCATCCACTAGGCGAACAAATTCACTTTTAATCTTCTTCGTAATTACAGAAGACTATCATATATAACATCATTTATCGTATCTCCATCTCCCCGCCATCAAAGTCTTGAAGACAGCTTTTCTTCATTTCGAATGGTACAACAACTTCACTTGACCAATGTATAGAATATGTGTTACCCTGTTCTTATTTCTCGGATGCGAACCGCATAGTTTGGTGATATGGGAAATTGTCTCGAATTCCCAAACCCGAAGAGCATGGTGGAAGTCGTATATCAATATACTCAAATTCATGTTTGGTCTCTCTCTCCCTCTCCTAATATGCATGAACTCTACCCTCCATGCAATTGCATTTCTCTCTTACGTGACATTCATATGCCATACCATCCCATAAATATGCGTTAAAAGTATCAAACCATCTACTAGGTGAACAAATTCACTTTCAATCTTCTTTGTATTATGGTCTTTTATTAATAGAATATCATACAAGAAAACAAGTAGGACCAACTTCAAAGTCATCTACCCATATCCCTTCTATTTTTATGACCACTTCTCCAAAGCCGATTCCTCATGCTTCAGACACAGTGGCTCAATTCATTTGAAACATTTCGTGCAAGATATGAAGTAGATGTAATTGTAGATCATTTGGACCAAAAACAAGTCACGTAATCAATGAGAACTTGCTAATTCCAAACTCAGCTTCCCGATTGTTGATATGGAAGATAATCATCTCGGTTGACATAGATTTATCCTGCCAAAAGTAAGTAAAGATAAAGTTGATATTGGAATTTATATTCGAACATCCCAAAAATGCAAAAATGATTGCTTAAATCTTTCCTTATTTTGATTACAACCAGCCTTTTAATTAATGAAGTCAAGCTAGTCTTTAATGATTCAATGGATGCTTAACTTGGCTTGAAACTAATCTCTTTATTGAGAACAAGCGTCATTTTATCAACTTGAACAAACATATGTAAGCATGTCGGAAATGAGTGCAAAATAGTGCCAGAGTAGTGGGAATAATGACAAGAATAGTGGGCAAATGTTTGGACAAACAAATGAAGCGAGATGATAGATGAGCACACATGTGGCAAACATTTAAACAATGAAGAATGTTCGAAAATCCGTATTAAATACAACCTACTTCCTTGAATTGGAACAAAAACAACATTATTTACCAAAACAAAAAATACCACATCAACAAATCCTTAACGTGGGCATAATTTATATAAACAAACATGTGGGAATAATTTTAATCACCTCAAATAAAATTATTTGGGGGAAAACACCCTAATGTTTTGTACAACAATAGTAATACTCATTGTACACACATGATGGAGGAAGAATGTTTTCACATACCTTTGTAATCAAAGTATTTGGAGCAATCTTTACTTTAGGAAGACCAAAAAACCCTGGCTTCATAATGAGAAACAATAATGAAGGAATATGATGATGGCAACGAGCAATAATGACACTGATATTCGGCGGTCTCGTCGATGGGTTGGGAAGGACAGTGGGTGGTCTTATCAGTTTATCGTTGGGAAGTTGCATGAGAGATTTGAAAATATTTGAAAACAAACTCCCCCCTTGCCCATTTTACTCCAAATTTCATTTTTAATGTGCTCAATCAACTATACCGCAATTTCATTTTATTTCAAAGAGCTCTCAGGGTGACACGCGAAAGTGCCCATTTCAATAGCGTGTTCCGACACATGACGTGCACATTTCATTTCAATAGCCTCTCACTTTGACAAACAAAGTGCCCATTGCAACAACAATAGTGAGTTCGACAAGAATACCGTAACAATACGACATCCTTACAAAATCAGAAGTTTACCCACCTTTAATGTGTAATAAAAACTAGTGATGTTTATTGATTGAATGAGACCGCAATCAATTGTGCCACTCCTAACACAAATTCAATTTTTCAACATTAAAGACATAGGACAAACACATAATCATTTAGAAAACTCAGTCTCTAACGCTAAGTCCAATAAGTTTCTTAAAGTCAAACATCCTATAATCGAGTATTCAATACCCTTTAAAGAGTTTTAAAAATGATAGTTGATACTATTAAGTTAAAGTTAAAAGTTAAAGATCTAAGTCAAAGGTCAACGTTAAAGTATGACCAACATAAATCATTTCACTCTTAATTAATCTCTTTTTAATTAATTAGTCGACTAATAACTTTCATTAATCATTCAATTTATTTAAATTAAATCTACGTCACATCACCTTTTAAAAAGTCTCATTAAAATCATAATCTCTTATTTAAACAAAAGCCATTTTATGTCATGTCACCAACTTTTTACCATCATCACAACTTAACCTTCTAACCTTACACAACTATTCCAACATTAACTTTCCAAAAGTTTTCTCTAGGTTTTTGTTAAAAGTATGTGTACTTTATGTCACCTTTTTGTCAAATCCATCACATTTTCTTACACCACCTTTCTTGTACTCTATCTCTAACCTACTCACTTCTTCATCATGGCAGCCCATGAGCCACCATCACTATAAATCGGCGCCACCATGATCGTGAAAATCTTTTCACTAGACCACAAGTATACAAAGATAGTTTATAGATAGTAATGAGCAATATCGTATTCCTCGAGGATTGATATGAAATACATAAAGTATAGTAAATTTAGTACTCCATTTTATTGAAGCTATCAAAAACACAAGTAGTATCTAAATTAATCTAAATTGTTAACTAAATTTTTTAAGTATAATTAATCACCAAACTTAACAAGAAATCAAATATTTACGAAAAGTAATCCTAGGACCATGATCTTAACACGCTTCATCAATATTAATTCCAATTAATGTTTCTTCAAAACTAGTTTCCGTGTATCTCGAGTTAGTTCTTAAGATAGTTTATTCCCTCTCCTGAAAAAACAATTCGTAGATGAATAAGAATTACTAGTGTCCATACTCAATAATTAATATCAACTCTCAAAAGCATATGAATTGAAGTAAATCCCCACAAACGTTATAAGTCTCCCGCCTCTATACCCATTTATGTTATGAATTCGTTTATCAACTGTTAGATCTCATCTTCCTCAATTATGAACTAAAAATAAGACATGCAAATTATTGGCCAAATAATCTACAAGAAATAAGCACACGAATTCACAAATAGAACACAATAAACCAATTAAGAAGAAACAATCAAATTAGAATTAACATGAATCTATAGTTTCGATCATGTCCTAGAATCAAGAGATTTAGCTTAACATACTTGCTTGCAAATTCATAGACAAATCTAATAACAAATAGTCAAACATGGAATTAAGTACGTAACAAAAGCCCTGACTATGATGATAGAATGTAGATGGATTCGTCTTCACAATCTCGAACATTCGTGCCTTCGTAGTTGGTAGAAGTCTTGTGTTGTTCTTTGTTATCTTGTGTCTTTTGTCTCTTTGATGTGTATTTTTATCTCCCAGATGTGTTATATCAGACGTTATGGTTTAGCCATCCTTTTATAGTTGCCTTGTGAGATCCTTGTAGAGTCCCAACAAAATTAGGAAACAAAAACTTTCCCGAGTACAAAATGCATGACCGTGTGCTTTCACACGGTCTGGCTGTGTAAAGTGATTTAGTCTCTATATTTTGTTCGGTACAAATCCAACGGGCATGTGAATTCTCACGGGTAGGTCGTGTGATTTGTCTCTGAAAATCAACCTCAATATACATCGCACGCCTGTGGAAAATGACACGGACACAACCCACACGAGTCAAAATACACGGTCAGTCGTGTGGTACGTACGTCTTCATCATTTTCTTTGAGCATTTGATCGTCACTTGTGTTTTGACATTGTTGTTAGGTCGTTCCACTTATATCTTTTCATAATAAGCTCCGTTTCCCAAAAGTATACAAGAATATGCACGATATCTGTTGGGAAAATTATCGTATATATTTTGATGATGCTATGTAAAACTTATATTAGGAAGTCGGTGCCCCATTTTCTTTTGTAAATTCAACTATGTAATAGAAAAGATCTATGAAATGAGTCAAAGCAAATAAGTTGAAGATTGTAAAGTTGGTGAAGGACAAAGTGAAGATTCAAATGTGTTGCGGTGAGTGTCAAAGAGAAGACTTAGTCAAGTACCAAAAAGTTGTCTTTGTCAATGAAGACTTATGAAGGGGTTCAAAGAGCAAAAGGACTTAAAGAAAGCTAAAGCGATTCGTTGATAAGTAAAGCAAAGAATTACTCAAAGAGGAAAGAAGACAGATCGCAACCTTAAAGTTGTTTATTTGAAAGAGTGGAAAAGATCGGGAACCAATGAGATGTTCGCAGAACACTACATGTTTTCGAGCATACCGCAGAGCATTAAACCAAAGTCGGGTCAACATCCATTGATGCATAACAAGACAAGCCAAGGACTACGAAGTGAAGTTTGAAAGTGTATCTATCTCTTCAACGGATACATTTTTGAACAACCACTATAAAAAAGTCGAGGAGTTTATGTGAGAGAATACCTGTAACACGAATGACACAAGAGATTATCTGAGCAACGAAAACAAGCAAAATACTCTCAAGCAATATACTCTATCCTCAAGCCTAATATTCAAAGTCTATCTAACCAACACACTCAGTGAAGGAAAAAAAAATGCTTTAAACTGTTGAAGAGGAACTTGTTTAAAGACAAAGGAGTCTACACATCCAAGGATTGAAGGAAGTGCAGTGAGGTACAAGTCAGAACCAACTTTGGATTCATTGGAGGGCTTCGTGATCAAATCCGAGAATTCGAAGGAGCTGAAGTAGCGAGACAACTGTCTTGTGAAGACTTGAGTCCCATGAGTGAAGCTAGCTGTGTGATCAAAGCTTGCTTGGACTGTTTATCGTTTTTGTAACTCGACTGTTGCATTAGTGGATCACCTTCAGGAGTTGGAGAAGAGTGGAGTACAGGAATTACCCCATCCTCGAACCACTATAAAATTGCTCTCTATCTATTTACTTTCAGCATTTATTTCTTGCATATTTCTATTCTGCTGATTGATATATTTTGCTCAAACTCAACTGATAATAATTTAACCAAACCAAGTGTTGGAAAACATATTTTATTTTAAGGGTGTTAGACATCCGTTGATAAAACCAAGTTAGTTGTATATATAAAAGAGCTCACTTCACTCAGCTGAGTTACTCTATTAACAACTCAGTCGAGTCTGTTGAGTGGTTAACTCTTTTGTTAAGGTTGAACTAGGTTGTCCCTCAAGGACTTAGCTTCTTGTGTTAGAACTCTAATTTAAAGGACAAAAATTGAAATTGGTTAAGTCTATTCAACCCCCCCTCTAGACTTAACATAAAGACCCTTTATCATGGACTTACAAAGGAAAACAAACACACTAAATATCGATGCAAATGTATCAAATATGTACCCAAATAAACCTCTAAATGCACGTATATTTCACACTTATCAAATCCCACCAAACATAAACCATTGCTCGTCCTCGAGCAAAATAAGAAAAATAATCGCATGCACTGAGATAGATTATACAAAACAAGAACACTATAAATACAAAATCTCAATCAAATCCACACTTTAGCAAACATGTAATTCATTTTTAAAAAGTCAGAGTGGTTGGCTTAAAGAACCTTCTGCACTGGTTACTAAACTAGATCATTCTTTTTCAAAGATACAACACTTGTCAGTTTTTTTAAACTTTCTTTAAAAGTTATTATCATGAAAACAAATCTATCTCACATTCCCATGTTCACTTTGTTGATGAGTTTGATGATTGAAAGATTCGTATGCAGCACATCTCTCTCGGTGATGCACGATGAAATGTGGTTCATCATTGAAGATGGACCCATGCAGATCATGAAAGTGAATACAACTGTTAGAGCTACTGCCATTGCTAACGGAGAGGCTGCTGCAGCACCTTCTCCTCCGAGGCCTGTTATGGTTGAGAAACCAAGAAGCGAATGGACCAATGAGAATTAAAAAAGATACTTGGACAATGTTGCCAAGGACATTTTATACAAAACTCTTGACAAAGACATGTTTAACAAAGTAATCTTGCGGAGATCGCTTTCGTGAGATATGGGAAAATCTCACATTAATTTTCAAAGGCTCAGAGCAAATTAAGGAGAATAAACTAACCGTTGATGTACAAAAGTTTGAAAATTTTAAAATGCTTGCAGGTGAAACTCTGGATCAACCGGATGCCAGATTTACATAAATTACAAATGAGCTTTAAGCTCTGGGTAAGGAATATACATAGAAGGAAATGTGTATGAAGATCCTTAGGTCGCTCCCAGCTGAGTGGGAAATGAAAGTGATGGCCCTGAGACATTCTATGGACTTGACAAGAACCTCCAACCATGAGCTATTCTCAGATTTAAAAGCTTATGAATTTGAGCTCAGAAGGAAAGAGAAAGAAGAGATAGATGTACCCAAGATAGTCTGCTCTATTGGGCCGGAGATTCCAAGAAAGTCAATCCAAGGACATCATTGACCAAGAGGAGATAACCCTGATGGTGAAAAGATTCAACAAGTTCTTTAATAAGAACTACAAAAGAAACAAGGGTGAAACCTCAAGAAGACACTCAGCTCCTTCCAAGAGCAAGGAAGACAGACCACCCAAGAGAGCCGAAACCGTAGAGCCCGAAATATCGTAGAGCCGATTACACCGAAAGTCGAGAACCTGTGGCTTTGGAATTGCGGATACCAGACATTTTGCTGTTGACTTTTCCTATCCACCAGTCAACAAGTATACAAACGAGGAAGAAAGAAAAGTCTTCAGAGAAAGAGAAAATAAAGAATAAAGCCATGGTGGCTGCTGAACCTGACACAACTAAGTGCAAGGAGACAGCTGAATCAAACAACAATGAGGCTGACTATTCCTCATGCATAGAAGAAGAGGCATTGATATGCCTCATGACCAAAGAACAAGAAGATGAGGTAAATTCTAACTCATCTAATTCGCATTCTGATGATAGTGATAGTGACACACACATACTTCACCACCCATAGATCTTTATGATTCATTAGGCAAAATAATGAAAGACTTTGAGCACATCACACACACTTTTAAATGAGGAAAACAACAATCTCAAAAGCCAAAACTCACAGATTGGTGAGAGAGTGAGTGCTCTCGAAATCACATAGTGATGAGAACAAAGAGTCAAGGCTAAAATAGCTAAGGTCAAGATAGACTTAGCTGAAAAGGAAAAAAGGGAAAAAAATTGAAAAATGTGACTGCATCACGTAGTAAGTCATCCAAAACATTGGATGAATTAATAATGATTCAAAAGGAGATTGGAGATAAGGCAGGCTTCGAATTTAATTTCTTTGTCAATGCTCAAACTCCAAGAGTGACTTTGGAGAAAGGATCCTCAAGTAATGGGGGAGTCCAAAAGCCAAAAGCATCATATGTTGCACCCACTTACAATCACAAGCACACACATGCTGGCCTGGATTATAAAGGAAAAAGGTAAAAAACTAGTTGAGTATGCTGAAAGGACAGCTGAAACGAAATTCATAAGAGTCCATCAGCAGACTCCAAACAGGAAATATTCAGTGAAGGCAAAACAGAACTACCAAGAGCCCCAGAGGTTTCAGCAGAGAAAGCCATATAAAGGGAATGGTAGAAACTATCCAAGTCAGGCTGATTGGAATAATCAAGTGAGATATCAACCAAGTATTATGGGGATACAAGCCCAAGTGGCAAAGACCTCAGACTCAAAATAGGTCATTCCCAAGGCAAAAGAACCAATATCAGCACATATATGCACCCTAGCACAATGCTAATTATGCACAAAAATTTCCATATTATCCAAAGAAAGCAAATGCACCAGCACACTCACAGGCATACAGATAAAAGAGACAACTATATGTTCCTAAAGCTCCTAAGCAATTTGCTAAGATTCATTATGATTATGGAACTGATATATAGAAACCTCTTAGAGTCAGATCATTTGGCTATAGGTTGGTTGGATCACCTTATAGTGCTAATCCCTCAGGATCCAGACAGATTTGGGTACCTAAAACTTGATTTCCTTGATTGCAGGTTCAGGGAACAACTGAGTGCCAAGGAACCTGGTACATGGATAGTGGTTGTTCCAGACACATAACTGGGAATAAGAAGAATCTATCAAACTTCAAGGAATCAAGAGGAGCAAAAGTTATATTTGGAGGAAATGACTCTAGGGGAAATAAGAGGCATTGGATCCATAAAGAAAATTGGATTGGAAATCACAGATGTAGCCTATCTCAAAGGGCTGAATTTCAATCCGATGAGCATCAACCAACTCTGTGATAAAGGCTACAATGTAGGATTCAACATGGGTGTATGACAAATCATGGATGTTGAATCTAATGAAGTTGTCCTATCGGGAACAAGAAAAGAAGACCATGTATGTAGTGGATAGATTGGTCTACTACTACACCAAGTACATGCCTATTAGCAAAAAGACAAACCGAATCAATTTAGTGTGGCACAAAAAGTTGAGTCACCTAAATTTCAAGACAAGGAGTCATCTTGTGGAAGAATTGCGGACTCGATGTACAAGAAGGAGAGCATATGTGATGCATTTCGAAAAGAAAAGCAAATCAAGTCTTCATTCAAGGATAAGCCAAGTCATTCTTCAACAAGGATCTTGCATTTATTGCATATGGATCCGTTTGGTCCTATTGAACCAACTAGTATTAGTGGAAAGAAATACGCCTTAGTGGTGGTGAATGATTATTGAAGATACACATGGACCATCTTTATGTGTAAAAAGAAGGAAACTTTGCGAAGCTTCCACAACTTATGAGGAGAGTTCAAAATGAGAAGAGTCAAACCATTTTCAAGATAAGGTCCGGACAGAGAACCGAAGTTTGTCAATGGGATTATAACTCAATATTGTATCGAGAATGGGATTGGTCATGAGTTATCAAATTTGCAAGAACTCCACAAGAATGGAGTAGGCTGAAAGAAGAACAAGGCCCTCAAAGAAGATGTAAGGACCATGTTAGTCAAGATTGCCTTAAGAGATTTTGGGGTGAAGCCATTAACACCGCTTGTTACACTCGGAATAGGTGTATGATAAATAGCAAACATCCAAAACCCCATATGAAATTTTTACAGGAAGGAAGCCTAATGTTGGACATTTACATATCTTTGGAAGCAAGTGTTTCATTTATAACAATGGCAAGGACAATTTGAAAGCTTTTGATTCTAAAGATGATAAAGGTATATTCTTGGGATACTCAGCTGAGAGCAAAGATTTCAAAGTGCTGAACAAGAGGACTATGGTCACAGAAGAGTCTATCCATGTTGTTTTTGATGAACCTAATGTAAATGGAGAAGCCATTGATGAGTTAGCCGACAAGATGAATCAACCGACAATTCAGAAGAGTCCTTATGTGGAAGAAGATATCAGAAGACTCAACTCTAATGAAGATGAGATAGCTGAATCTCAAAGACAGCTGGAAGGCTTGCAGCTGAATGATGATGATCAAGAAGAAGTTGTTCAAGACAACTTGGCTTCAAGAAGACTTAATCCACCAGACTTACTCCAACCAGATGTGAGATGGCGGAGAGACCATCCACCAGAGTTAATCATTGGAGATGTTAGTGAATGAGTGAGAACCAGATCCAAGACTTAACATGAAGCTATGTTCATTTGTTTCATTTCTCAAATTGAGCTGAAAGATGTGTCACAAGCATTGGATGACACACATTGGATTCTAGCTATGCAGGAAAAGCTGAATCATTTTGAAAGGAATAAAGTTTGGGAATTGGTTCAAAGGCCTACCCACCAAAATGTTATTGGCACTAAGTGGATATTCAGAAACAAGATGAATGAGGAATGATCTATAGTAAGAAACAAATCAAGGTTGGTAGCCATAGGGTATTGCCAAGAAGAAAGAATGGATTTCGATGAAACCTTTGCACCTGTTGCAAGATTGGAAGCAATAAGGATGTTTCTTGCTTATGAAGCACACAAGAACTTCACAGTCTATCAAATGGACGTGAAGAGTGCATTTTTTGAATGGATTTTTGGAACAAGAAGTCTATGTGGAACAACCTCCAGGTTTTGAGCAGAACACTATTGGAGATAAAGTGTACAAGCTCAAGAAAGATTTTATGGTTTGAAGCAAGCACCAAGAACATGGTATGATACATTCTCTTAGTTTTTTTATAGACAATGGATTCACCAAAGACAAAGTTGATAGAACACTCTTCAGAATTCAAGATGGAGAGAGTATACTACTTGTTCAAATATATGTGGATGATTTCATTTTTGGATCCACAAACAAAGAGCTATGTGATAAATTCTCAAACCTTATGCAAGGGAAGTTTGAGATGAGCATGATGGGAGAGCTGACCTTCTTCCTAGGTCTTCAACTCAAGCAAATGAAAGATGGAACCTTCATAAGTCAAACCAAGTATACCAGAGATTTAATGAAGAAATTTGGTGTGGAAGAGAAGTCATCTGTGAAGATTCCCATGAATACTTATGCGAAGATGGATATGGATGCAGAAGGAAAATCAGTTGATCAAACAAGATATTTGAAGAGAAGCCAAGAAATTTCTTATGGTATCCAAAGGAAGGTGGATTGAAGCTGATTGGATACTCAGACTCAGACTATGCTAGATGTAGAATTGACAGAAATAGTACATCTGGTACCTGACAAATACTTGGAAACATATTGGTTTCTTGGTTCAGCAAGAAACAAAATTCAATTGCTACATGTGGGAAATTATTTTGTAGAATTTGATGAATGCCATGTAAAACTTAAATTAGAATGTTGGAACCCCATTTTCCTTGTAATTCTTATTGTAATAGATAGGGCTAAATGAGATGAGTCAAGTCAGCTATGCCTAGGAATACAAGAAGTCAACTGAAGAAGTGAAGTGAAGACTCCGCTGAGGAACAACTGAGTATGGCCAAGATAGAAGATCAAGGACTCGACTGAAGACGTAACAGCTGAGGGACAGCTAGAGTCAGTTAAGTCAACTCAAGAAGCCAAGTCACAAGTTGAAGTGACAGATGAGTCTTACAATCATTGGAGCAGACTCAAGTCACCTAGGGTATAGCCGGAGACGAGCCAAGATCTACTGTGCTGGGTATGATGATGGAGACGAGCCAAGATCCGTTGAAGAATTTAAAATGCTCGAATCCGAAGGTTACTTCAAGAACATGTCTATAGCCCAAGCCTGAGATTTGTACTGGGAGAAGGGTCCGGCTCGTGCGAAGAAGGCGATAGGCAACAGACTACCAAAGACCATTCAAATTGGTAAGAAGAAGACTCCCGTACAATATACACCCAGAGGAGGAGGAAGAAGTGGTGGAGGAAGAGGTTTTCAACCTAGACCTCTACCCAAAACCATTGAATATGTAGACCCAGGAAAGAAGGGAAGGATCTACTGGGCTGGGTATGATGAAGTAGCTAATCGGGAAATGGCTAGAAAGAATGCTCAATACGTGAAAAGAATCGAGGAGGAAAATAAAAGACAAGATCAGCTGTGGCAAGAAAGGCAATAAAGGAAAAGAAAAGACGAAGCTATGAAGAGAGCTTATGAAAAGAAGAAAGCAGCTGAAGATGAAAAGAAAAGAAAGAGAGCTGATGATGACAGAGCTGAAGAGGAAAGAAGGAGGCAGCGAAGGCGATGAAGTATTGTTGCTAACCCCTTCGTGTATTTTACTTTTGTAAATACATATGTGTGTAAGTCATCTGTACATTCAATAAAGCAGTGCTGTATTTTCTCTCTATTGTTGTATCTTAGCATAGATGCTTGAAATTTGCTTGGATATGATTATGCTCTGATACACCTTGTAAACAGCTGTGTAAAGGACAAGAATTCTATGATCAATAAAATGATTGATTCTACGCTTACATTCTTTGTTACTGCATTGTCTGTATGTATCTGTGTTGTTTTCATGTTGCTTAATAATTTTAAGTTTTGGCATCATCAAAAAGGGGAAAATTGTTGGGAAATTATTTTGTAGATTTTGATGAATGCCATGTAAAACTTAGATTAGAATGTTGGCACCCCATTTTCCTTGTAATTCTTATTGTAATAGATAGGTCTGAATGAGCTGAGTCAAGTCAGCTATGCCTGGGAATACAAGAAGTCAACTGAAGAAGTGAAGTGAAGACTCCGCTGAGGAACAACTGAATGTGGCCAAGATAGAAGATAAAGGACTCGACTAAAGACGAATCGCTTCTTTGAGGGATAGCTGTGTGAAGAGTCAGTTAAGTCAACCCAAGAAGCCAAGTCACAAGTTGAAGTGACAGATGAGTCTTTCAATCATTGGAGCAGACTCAAGTCACCTAGGGAAAAGGCAGCTACAAAGAGGAGTTAACTGAAAAGAATCCGTTGCACAGAAGTCAAGAACTTTACCTAAATAAGTAATACTTCCATGATGCCATGTCTTAAAGTGCTCAGTCCCAGAAGCGTGCAAAACGAATAAACCAATGGGAAGCACTACACCTCGTGTCAGAACCTGAAAAGCTGGACATTCATTTAATACGAGGAAAGTTATACATCTCAAGACTGAAGACCAAGAAAAGACAAGCCAACGAACACAAGTGACTTTTGAAAATCAGCCTATCTCTTCAACATGCAGATTTTTGAAAGTTCACTATTAAAGGCTGAGGAATTTCATTGAGAAAAGGTTACCTTGATTACCTGAACCACGAACGAACAAGCATTATAAAATCTGTAACCTGCAAAATATTCTCAAGATATTCAAGCAAAACCCTCAAGCCTAAATTTCGAAGGAAATCGATCCAACACCAAGCTGTGAAGGAAAGACAACTTCAAACTGTTGAAGAGGAAACTTTTGAAGAATCAAAAGGGGTCTACTTTCCAAGGAGGATTGTTGGAAGGTTCAAGGTCGAACCAATCTCAAGTTATTGGAGGGCTTCATGATCAAATCTAAGAAGTTTGAGAAAGTAAGCTGAAGTAGCAAGGCAGCTGCCCTGTGAAGAAGCTGAGTCGGACGAGAAGCCAGTTGTGTGACCAAGGCATCTCCAGACCGAGTCCAAGGAGCAAGTCGGCTGCGTGATCAATATTTGTCTCTAGACTGATAACCACTTTGTGAATTGATCATTACTTAGTGGATTCCTCCAGAAGTTGGAGAAGAGAGGATTAGAAGAATTACCCCATCTTCGAACCTCTATAAAATTTACTTGTGTCATTTACATTTCAGCATATTTACATTCCTGCACACATATTTATATCTGCTGATAATTTGCTATCTAACTGATAAATAACTAAGTGCTAAAATCAAGTGTTAAAACAAAGTTAAAACAATTCAAGTGTTAAGTCTTCCATTCTCATCACAAAGTTAAAGTTTAGACTAAACAGCTGAGTTATTCTATCGACAACTCTATCGAGTCTGTTGAGTGGCTAACTCTGCTGATTAACTAACTTAGCTGTCCCTAAAGGACTTAGCTGTGTACTAACTCTGTAATAATTTTAAAAGGACTAAAATCGAAAAGTTGGTAAGGTTTATTCAACCCCCCCTTCTAAACCTTACTTACACCCCTTGGGACCTACAAGTGGTATCAGAGCGGTTGGTTCATTGAGCCTTCCGCACTGGTTACTGAACTAGATCTCCAATCTTTCAAAGAAACTTTTAACACTTGCTCTTTCAAAAGTCATTTTTTTTCCAGCAAAGTTATTATCATGGAAGCAAATTTGACACGCATTCCCATGTTCATTATTGAGGAATTTGATGACTGGAAAATTCGTATGCAGGCTCATCTATCTGCTTTACATGATGAAATGTGGATAGTAATAGAGGATGGGCTACACGCAAATCACGAAAGTGAACACAAACAGACGGAGAGCAAACCGCAGTGAAGGAGAAGAAGTCAGTGGGCGAGGCAAGACCAGCCGTGGTTGAGAAACCAAGGACTGAGTGGACAAACGAGGATAGAAAAAGATACAACTTGGACAATGTAGCCAAGGACATACTTTAAAAAAACCTTGGACAAAACAATGTTCAACAAAGTCAAATCTTGCCAAACTACAAAACAAATCTGGGATAAATTAACTTTAATTTGTGAAGGATCTGAGCAAATTAAAGAAAACATATTGTTTGTTGCTGTACAGAAATTTGAAAATTATAAAATGCTTGCAGGTGAAACCTTGGATCAGCTGGATGCTAGATTCACTGAAATCACAAATGAACTATCAGCACTTGGGAAAGAATATGCACAGAAGGAAATGTGTATGAAGATTCTGAGAAGCCTCCCAGTTGAATGGGAAATGAAGGTCATGGCCCTAAGACATTCAATGAACCTCACAACAACATCCAATCATGAGCTATTCTCAGACCTCAAAGCCTATGAGTTTGAGTTGAGAAGAAAAGATCAAGAGGAGACTGTTGTACCCAAAACAGCTGCACTTATAGTCAATGATGGGAAGAGAGCTGAGGTCAAGGAAGCCATTGACCAGGAGGAGATTGCCCTGATGGTTAAAAGATTCAACAAGTTCTTCAACAAGAACTATAAAAGAAACAAGGGTGAATCTTCCAAAAGACATTCAGCTCCCTCCAAGTCAAGGGAAGATAGACCACCCAATAGAGCTGAGCATCAAAAGGTTGAATATCAGAGAGCTGATAATTCAAGGACTGAAAGAAATGATCAAAGAGCTGAGAACCTGTGTTGGAACTGCAGACAACCAGGACACTTTGCTATTGATGTTGTCCATATCCGAGTCAATAAATACGAAATGAAGAAGAAAAAAAAGAGTCTCGAGAGAAAGAAGACAGAAAAAGAAAAAGGCCATGTTGGTCCGCTTTGAGATCACGAGACAACTAAGTCTAAAAAGAAGTGAGACTTAGAGAGTAGTGAAGCTAACTACTCAAGTGATTCTGAAGAAGAAGCAATGCTCTGTCTAATGGCTAAAGAACAAGATCAACCAGACCAAGAAGATGAGGTACACTCTAACTCATCCCACTCAGATTCTAGTGATAGTGATTGTGACAAACACACTTCACCACCCATTGATCTTTATGATTCATTAGGAAAAATGATGAAAGACTTTGAGCACATTAAATCCTCACACACACTATTAAATGAGGAAAACGGCCAGCCCAAAAGCCAAAACTCAAAGCTGACTAAGGAGCTGAGTACTCTGAGTCACATAGCTGATGAGAACAAAGAGCTGAAGGCTGAGAATGCTAAACTAATAGCAGAGATAGCTGCTATTGAAAAGAGAGAAAATGATCTTAAAAATATGATTGAATCATTTACAAAGGCATCTAAATCATTGGATGACCTTATTATGAGCCAAAAAGAGTGTGGAGATAAGACATGCATAGGATTCAATTCCTTTGTGCACAGTCAAACTCCCAGAGTGATTTTGGAAAAAGCATCTCAAAAATCCAAAACACCAAATGTTGCACCCACATTCACTCCAAAGCACAATGACAAACAAACTGACCTTGGATATAAAGGAAAAGGAAAACGGCCGGTTGAGTATGCTGAGAGGACAACTGAAAAGAAATCCAGCAGAGTTCCTCAGCAAACTCCAAATAGGAAGTACTCTGTGAAGAATAAACAGAGCTACCAAAAACCCCAGAAGTTTTATCAAAGAAACACATATGATGGGAATGGTAGAAATTACCCAAGTCAAGCTGATTGGAATAATGTGACATGTCAGCAAAGACCAATGAAATACAAGCCTAAATGGCAAAGACCTAGAACTCAACAAAGGTCATTCCAAAGGCAAAATAGCTATTATCAGCACACATTTGCACCCAGGCACTAAACTCAAAAACATCACAACTACCCAAAGAAGGCAATTGCTAAAACACACACACAAGCATACAGATAAAAGAGACAGTTGTATGAACCTAAAGCCCCCAAGCAATTTGCCAAAGTAAGTTATGATTATGGCACAGATAGATGGCAACCTCTTAGAGTCAAGTCATTTGGATATAGGTTTGTTGGATCATCTTATAGCACTAACCCCTCAGGACCCAGACAAGCATGGGTACCTAAAAACTAATTTCCTTGATTGCAGGTTCAAGGAACAGCTGAGTGCCAAGGAACCTGGTACATGGATAGTGGCTGTTCCAGACACATGACAAGAAATAAGAAAAATCTATCAAGATTCAAGGAGATTAGAGGTGCAAAAGTTATATTTGGAGGAAATGAAGCTCCAGGGGAAATAAGAGGCACTGGATCCATCAAGAAAAATGGATTAGAAATCACAGATGTTGCATATGTTGAAGGCCTCAACTTCAACTCATAAGCATCACCAACTCGTGACAAAGGCTATAATGTTGGATTCAATATGGGAGTATGCCAAATTAAAAATACTGAATCAAATGAAATAGTGCTGCAAGGATCCAGACAGAAGAACATGTATGTGGTTGACTGGTCTACTGCCACACCAAGCACTTGTCTATTAGCAAAGAGTACAGCCGAATCAAGTTGGCTGTGGCACAAGAAGCTGAGTCATCTGAACTTCAAGACAATCAACAAGCTTGCAAGGAGTCATCTTGTGGAAGGATTGCCAGACTTAGTGTACAAGAAGGAAAGTATTTGTGATGCATGCCAGATGGGAAAGCAGATCAAATCATCATTCAAAGAGAAGTCTAGTCCGTCTTCAACAAGGATATTACATCTATTGCAGATGGATTTATTTGGTGGTGGAAAGATATACACCTTAGTGGTGGTGGATGATTATTCAAGATACACATGGACAATCTTCATGAACAAAAAGAAAGAAACCCTGCAGAAACTACCTCAGCTGATGAAAAGAGTTCAAAATGAAAAGAGCCAAACCATAATAAAGATAAGATCTGATAGAGGGACTGAGTTTGTCAATGGGATAATAACTAAGTACTGTGTTGAAAATGGTATTGCTCATGAGTTATCTGCAGCAAGAACTCCATAGCGAAATGGAGTAGAGCCAAAGAAGGAACAAAACTCTCAAAGAAGAAGGCAAGGACCATGTTAGCTGAAGCTAGATTACCTAAGAGATTTTGGGCTGAAGCCATCAACACTGCATTCTATACTCAGAATAGATGCATGATTAATGGATAGCTGACAAAGACTCCCTATGAAATCTGGACAGGGAGAAAGCCAAATGTTGGGTACTTCAGAATATTTGGATGTAAATGCTTCATCCACAACAATGGCAAGGATAATCTAAAGGCTTTTGATGCTAAAGGCCGATTTGAAGGTATCTTTTTGGGATACTCGGTGAAAGCAAAGCTTATAGAGTATTAAACAAGAGGACTATGGTCACAGAAGAGTCTATTCATGTGGTTTTTGATGAACCTAATGTGAATGGAGAAGATATTGAAGAGTTAGCTGATAAGCTGAATAAACCAACTATGCAGAAGAGTCCCTATGTTGAAGCTGAAGCAAGAGTTATCAACCAAGATGAAGATGAGATAGCTGAATCTCAAAGATAGCTGGAAAATCGGCAGCTGAATGATGATGAAAGAGCTGCTCAAGACAACACAACAAAGGCGGTGAACCCAGTGACTTGCTTCAACCTGATGTGAGATGGCCGAGAGACCATCCACGAGCTAGTCATTGGAGATGTGAGAGATGGTGTCGAACCGGATCGAGCTCAAAAGAAGCAATATTTACTTGTTTTATTTCCCAAATAGAGCCAAAAGATGTGTCTCAAGCATTGGATGGCACACATTGGATTCAAGCCATGCAAGAAGAGTTGAATTAGTTTGAAAGGAACAAGGTATGTGAATTGGTGCAAAGGCCAACACATCAAAATGTTATTGGCACAAAATGGGTCTTCAGAAACAAGATGAATGAGGAAGGATCTGTGGTAAGAAACAATGCAAGATTGGTAGCCAAAGGGTATTGCCATGAAGAGGGAATAGACTTTGATGAAACATTTGCTCCTGTTGCAAGATTAGAAGCAATAATGATGTTTCTTGCCTATGCTGCACACAAGAACTTCATTGTATATCAAATGGATGTGAAAAGTGCATTTTTAAATGGATTGTTGGAAGAAGAAGTCTATGTTGAGCAACCTCCAGGCTTTGAGCAAAAGACTCTTGGAGATATGGTGTACAAGCTCAAAAAAGCTGTATCAAGTTAGCTGACAGCTGAGTCACTCAAAGAGAAGAGAGAAGAAGAGTTAAGTCACTTGTGAAATAAGCTGAGTCATTTAATAGCTAAGTGACAAAAACGCAGTCGTTTTTAATGAGCGGGAATGTTTTTAAAGATGACGTCAACATAATAATGACGGGTACAGTCAAAAGCTGCACAGTAAGCATATGATTGGATATAAATGCTGCCGCATTAAATGCGGTTCGACATGCTAAATTTGAGCCGTTGATCTTGATCAAATTTCAAAAAATCAAAAACACGTCCTTTCATAACCCTTTTATACTCATTTTTCAGTTTTCTCTCTCTCACACTCAAAACTGTTCATCTTCAAAGCAGAAGCAAGCAAGTTTTTTTCTCAAAACCCTACGAATTCACAAGCAGGTTTATCAAGTTTTATTCGGCAACTCTCTCTAAAAATGGCACCAAAACTCGATTTTGTTAAGTTATTGAAGCAAATCCACTCTGGATCGACTGTGGATTTCGAAGGTATGATAAAGCAGGGTTCCGATGAAACCCTAGTAAAGAAGATAGCTGATATGATGGAAAAGTCCGGTCTCAGGCCTTTTCTAACGATGGAATACTCGCTGACCTATGCTGAAGAGGTGGCGCAGTTCTATGCAAATGTAGAGGTGCAGGACGAAGGTATCAAGTCCTCCGTCCACTACAAGGACATCTTGATTACTGCTAAGGACCTTGCGGAGCACTACTTATTGCCGTCGGAGGGCATGACGGAGATAGCTGAAGCTGATGTCAACTTGGCTACTGCATGGAAAGAAGTAGCCAAACCAGAGTGTGCTGCAAAAGTAATCTACACAACTGAGAAGAAGCTGCTGAAAGACGACTACCACAAGCTGATGGATGTCGTTGCAAAGTGTGTGGATATGAAGTTTGGCAGTTTTAATCAACTGTCAAAGACAAAGCTGATCGTCATGGCTGCGATCATGGAAGGAAAGAAAGTCAATCTGGCCGAAATTTGAGTGCAGCAGACTCTTCGAGCGTCGGAAACAAATCGTACAAGGAAGATGGATCCTTTGGAGGATCACTCGGCTATGGCCTAGTCATTGCCAATCTGATGGAAGTGAAGGGCATTCCCCTTCAACATGGAAATCCCTTCCATGTAAATAAGAAGATGTTCAGGGCTAATCTTTCAGGAGCCCAGAAAAGAGCCCATGCGAAGAGGGCGGATACTAGTGAGGGGGAATACCCGAGGACACAACTGTCTCATCCCCTCCAAAGAAGAGAGCTGCCCCTGCAGCTGCTAAGAAGAGAGTTGTCCTGCGGTTGCTGCTAAGAAGAAGAAAATTTGCCACGCAAAGAAAGAAAAATCGACGCTCTGCCCCGCAGCCGAGTCACCTGCCCGAGCAGCCTTATCTCCTTCCCCGCCAGCCGAGGCGGAGAAGGAAGCCCAAATACCTTCTCCAAAGAAGAAAA
Organism: Rehmannia glutinosa; assembly: GCA_016081115.2. Classification (NCBI taxonomy): domain Eukaryota; kingdom Viridiplantae; phylum Streptophyta; class Magnoliopsida; order Lamiales; family Orobanchaceae; genus Rehmannia; species Rehmannia glutinosa. The sequence goes on along the minus strand of JABTTQ020002189.1, from coordinate 23,296 downwards.
GAAGAGGGACTCGCCAAGCCCGGAAAAGCGACTCCATCTAAGAAAGATGCTCTGGCCCTTGCCGCCAAGGAACCTGAAGAAGAGAAATCCGAATCAGAAATTCCTCTAGTGAGAACCAAGAGAAGAAGAAGAATCTCCAAGCTTTCAGAGCTTGAAAAGACAGCTGAGTCTACCACTCAGCTGGAGAAAACTTCTAAGACTGCTGAGGAAGTGCAGTCTCCTAAAATAATTGATGAAACCGCCAAGTCTGATGAAGGTGATCAGCAGAGGCTTACCAAAGAAGCAGTTGAGACAACGGAATCTCCTATTGAAAAGGTTGTGTCTCCACCTGCCATAGATGCTGCTGAAGGCGAAGAGCAACATAGTATCCTACCTTCCATCCCTGAAATGGAAGGACAGAAAGAGGATGAAGATGATGATGTAATTGTAGTTTCTCCTGTATATCCAGACATCCAGCGCCGTCTATGTGAATGGAGGGCATGGTAGCTAAATCATTCCAGGGTGCAGTTCGAACGCCCTGAATTTATCAAGGAGGAAGAGGAATTACTATGATTTCTTGGAGTTACCAATGTCCGAACGGATCTCGACGAAGGGCACTGCATGGATCTCCTCCGTATCATAAAGGCGGATGAGAAGGACAAAACTGAAGAGCAAGCCCGTGCACAGGAGAAGGCAAATATCTGTCATTTCACTGGAACTCTGGAACATACGCATCCTCATTTAGATGTGTTGTCAGACACTGATGAATACTTGGATCCCATGGCTGCAACAGAGAAGTCAGACATGCAACAAGCTCTAAAGGAATCCAGGATGATGCACGAACAATAAATGATTGAAGGACCAGGAGAGTATTCAAAATCTCTCTTGGAGATTGACCCACTCGGAGTAGTGCAACACATTGCAACAATTATTGCTGCAACTACATACCCAGTACACTCAGGAGAAGGGTCCAAGGGATTTGGCGATGAAACTGGGAACTTGGGCACCCAAGTTGAGCCAACCCTTACTAAAGGTGTTTTACCACCTGCCCCCATGGCTGAGCACTCAACGGAAGCAAGGAATCTGGAGAAGAGTGACCCCACCATCAGTCACTCAGTTGGTGTGCCAGCTGAGGAGAAAACTCACTCCACTGCAGCAAGGTTGGAGGATGCTGTAGATGACTCCACATTGCAGAAAGGAGGCAAAGTGGAAAAGGAAAAAGAATCACAAAGAGATCGACATCGACGGTGGCTCGGACGATTAAGTCTCATCCCAACTAAAGTGCTAAGCGCTTTTTGTGAGGATGTTCTTTGGTGCGGTCAAGGCACAAGTTGGAAATGCCCCGAAAGTTAACACTGCGGGCCGAAAGTGCAATCCAAGGGGTTGAGACTCCTTCGGATGCCACTGTCCAAGATCCTAAGACAGCTGCGTCTGTTGAAGGGATTGTAGAAGACCTCACTGCAGTTGAGACTGCTGGAGGTATTGAAGGCCCAAGGGAGGTTGAGACTTCCCTGGGTAAAGTTCAAGAAGTTCAGAGCATCCCTCCTATTCTAAATGTTGAATCTGAAAAGGAGATTAGTGCTCTTCATGATTCCTAGGACAACCCTGATATATCCTTTCTGGGATCTGAAGACAAAGCTGAGTCCACTTCTATTGCTCATCAAGAGGACTTAGCTGAGGATGTTCATCCACACACGAGTCAGGCAACTTTTAAAGCTGCTCGTCAAAAGTTCAACTTTGATGATGAACCAAGCCCCCAGGCTTCATCATCCTCCGATGACACTGATGATGCAGCTGAGGACAAGGAAATTCATTTAGCATAATCTATCGAGGCAAGAAGAAGGCTGTTAAGGCAGTGAGGCTCGATCACCGCCAATCCACTCAACCAGGCCCAGCTGAGACCGAGTCATCTGCGCAGGCTCCCAAAGCTGCAGCAGGATCGACTCAACCCGGATCATCAAAGGCACATACAACTGTACAATCGATCCCATATGTGCGAGATGATGCATTTGAGGAAACATTCCCTTTCTCAATTGAGCTGCCCGACCTTGAAGAAGAGACAGCTCAAGAGCAACGATGTTTCAACATCCGAGCAGATCCAGTAATTCCCACCAACTCCATTGTTCCAGCAGACTTTGATTTTGATGCTGCATGGCCGCCAGCTGAGATCCGTGAAGTCTTCAAGAAAATCTGTGGAGAGATTGAGAAGATCGAACGGCACAAGGCCTTACTAGATATGCGTCGGGGCAATAGAGATACCACCCTCATAGCAGACTTACGAGGGATTGTGGTACGGATTAGGGAATGGTGTCAGCAGCATAGTACAATGCGATACAAGCAAGTTCGATATTTCAAGGCATTGTACAACATGATGTGTAGGTCCCAAGGGTGTAAGTGTAAGGTTTAGAAGGGGGTTGAATAAACCTTACCAAATTTTTGATTTAGTCCTTTTAAAAGTTCGAGTTGATACTACACAATTGTGTCCTTGGTGGACGACCAATTTAGTTAATCAAGTAGAGTTAGTCTCTCAAATGACTCAATCGAAATGATGGAATAACTCACCGTTAAGTCTAAATTAACTCAACCGTGGTTTGTTTTTCATTGGAAGACTTAACACCCTTAAGTTTGGTTAAGTAGAGATTTAGAGCTTGATTTAGTACTTAGAGATTATCTAATGGATAGCAAATATGTCGTGAATTAAACAAATATGATGCAAGAATTAAAGTCTTTGAAATGTAAATGACACAATAAGATTTTTATAGAGGTTCGAAGATGGGGTAATTCTTCTACTCCTCTCTTCTCCAACTCTGGAGGAATCCACTAGGTATTGATCAAGATACAAAGTGGTAATGTCCGGATACAAGTCTTGATCACACAAATTGACTTGATCCTTTGGGACTTAGTGCGAGACGCCTTGATCACTCACCGGCTTCTCGTTTTACTCTTCGCTTCTTCACTCGGCAACGCTTTGCACTACAAAACTACTCACCCACTTGCTCAAGCTCTTTGGATTTGATCACGAAGCCCTCCAAAAGCTCAAGACTTGGTTCGACCTTGAACCTTCCTACACTCCTTCGTGGAATGTAGACCCCTTGATTCTTGATAATTTCTCTCCAACCGATTGAAGTTGTCTTTCCTTCACAGTGAGTGTTGGATTGATGTTCTTCGTAGTGTAGGCTTGAGGATTAATCTTGAATGATTTGAGAATATTTTAGGTTCTGATTCAAATGTTTTCTTGAAATGTTCGTGGTTCGAGTAACCTTGGTGACCCTCTCTCGTAGTCATTCCTCGGCCTTTTATAGTGATCTTTCAAAAATCTGCCCGTTGAGCAGGATAGGCTTATTTTTGAAAGTCACTTGTGGTCGTTAGCTTGTCTTGTTGCGATCCTTGGAATTGCCATTTCCTCGTATGAATTGTTCTTCACCTTTTCGAGTTCGACACGGTGTAGTGCTTCCCATTGGTTTATTCCTTTTGCACGCTTCGGGATGAGCACTTCGAGAAAGGTAGCATGGAGATATTACTTGTTTAAGTAATTCTCTTGATTTACGTGCAACGGATCTTTTTCGATTATCTCGACTTGATCATTTCCTTGTTTTCCCCAGGTGACTTAGAGTCGACTTCCAATCATGGATGACTCTTCCGTCACTTCAACTTGAGACTTGGCTTTTCTTGAGTTAACTTGACTGATACTCCACTCACCGCATCTCACCGCTCCTTGATAGAGTTCCCGTCTTCTCTTCTTTGCCATACTCAAATGTCTTGCAATGAGTCTTCCTTCTAGTCTGCGATTGTCTTCTTGCATGTTTGGGCATAGCCGACTTAACTCACTTGACCTCCCCTATTTATTACAAAGTCGATTTACAACAAAATTGGGGTGCCAACTTCCTATTCTAAGTTTTACATGGCATTCATCAAAATCTAAACAATAAATTTCCTAACAATTTCCCCCTTTTTGATGATGCCAAAACTTAAACCATTCAAAAATGTAAATAGCAAAGATACATACTGAGATAGTGTATTCACATAGAATGTATGCGTAGAATCAATCCTTTTATTGATCATAACATTCTTTTACACAATCAAGCATTTACAAGGTGTATCGAGCAAACATTTGTCTACACAAAAAAATAAAGAGTTTATAGCTTTATTGCGAAAGACTTACATAATATGTATTTACATAATAAAATACATGAAGGGGTGGACAAAGAACACTTCATCTCCTTCGCATGTCTCCTTCTTTCATCTTGTTCAAAAGATCTTCTCGCTCTTCTTCTCTTTTTCTCATCGTCACCGCCTTCTTCTTCTTCTTTTCATATGCCTTCCCGATGACTTCATCTCTTCTTAATCTCTCTTGTCTTTCCTCCCATAGCTGAGTTTGTCTCTTATTTTCTTCTTCTATTCTTTTCGCATACTCAAGATTACTTTTAGCCACTTGCAAATTGGCTACTTGGTCAAGACCCACCCATGAGATCCCTCCTTTCTTGCCGGATCTACGTGCTCAATGTTTTTGGGGCAGAGGCCTGGTCGAAACCTCTTCCTCCACCACCGCTTCTTCCTCTACCTGCGGGCGTGTATTGTCTTGGGGTCTTCTTCTTTCCAAATTGAGTGACCAGCGGAGTGACCAAAGAGAGTGACCGCTGGTAGTCTCTCTTACTGTCGGCTTCTTCACATAACGTGAGACCCTTTTCCCAAGACAAGTCCCAAGCTTGAGCCATAGACATATTTGCAAAGTATCCTTCGGATGCGGCGTTTTAAATTCATCAACCGATCGTGGCTCGGTCCCGACATCCGAGATGGCATAAGTGTCTCTGTCTCTTTGGAATGCCTCCATGTTGTTTCAAGATGTTCATAACCCGGGCATCCATTCTTCCTTCCACTTCCTCCATCCCTCGCTTCAATTTTCTTTCTCTTTTCAAACCATAGATATAGCAGAGTGTTGTAGTGGCGAGTCACGGGGAGTTTGTCAGCGATAATATCACCGTGACAAGACCTTGTTGGGGGTTTGTGTAATCATTAAGGTCACATCTTTCGATCCTTCCCCCTCAACAGACTTTCCTTTCTTGATTTTGACACTTCCTCACTGTCTTTCCCTTCGCAGTGCTTCCTCCTTTTCACCGACGACGGATCTCTTTAGCGCTTTATAGTATTCCTCTTCCCCCTTTTTGGCATCATCAAAGGAGAGAGAAACACTGAAACATCTTTGCAAAGGGAAGTCGAGCCTGGCGATAGTCGAGTTACGTCTCGAGTCAAGCTGCGGAGTATGCGGCACGAAATTCAGCCATGAGTAGCGTTGGACTCTCTTGAAATTAGCTTCATTTCAGCCATGAGAAGGCTGAATTTTCTATCCATATTTTCTTCCAGGCGCCGGAGATCACTCTTATTTTGCTCACGCAATGCTTTATCTCGGCGGTGTGAGCTTCATGCATGTGCTCAATGTGTTCTCGCAATTTCGTTTTTGCATCGGCATTCTCGGCTCTCCATACCGGCCTGACTTGTTGAACAATGTCCTGAAGTATCTAACTTGTTCCACACGCATTGTTTGCTTCTTTGTTGCCACCATTCCCGATCTGATGTTATGCCTCTCAAGTCGGCAATAAGGTTGGCATCTCTGTTGTCGATCGCATGTCCATAGAGGCCTGGTGCCTCTCCATCCGTTCAATTTCAAAGCAAATAATGCATTGAACACCTCCCGAACTTCAAATTGTTTCTTCCGTTGCGGTGATGACCATGCGGCGTCAAAGTCATAGTCGGATGGAACGATGGTACGGACGGAATGACGGGAGCTGGTCCGTGGAAGCGTCTTGAGTTCGTTCTCGACTCTTCATGGAGGTCGGGTACCTCCGGAGAGAAAAAAATGATTCTACAAAGGAATCATCACGGCCAACCGGGATTTGTTCAATAATGAGAGGTGCGCGTGAAGATCCTTTTGGAGTCGAACTGCTACGAGAGAGCCCGTGCGGTGGACTCTGTTTACCGGGGTCTTTTGTGAAGTGGACCCGACTTGCCGAGCCTCAATTGTCTCCAGCGGCCGTTGGTCTCACTGGTTTCTCCAATTGAGTGGACTGGTCCTCGGCCTTATCGAAGCGTCATCGGATGATGATGAGATTTCCATTGGTGGCTCATCATCAAAATTGAAAGTTTGACGAGTAGTCTTGAGATCGACTTGCTCGTCTTTGGGAACATCCGCAATGAGTCTTTTGGATCTGTCACGGGGATGACTCGACTTCTTCTTCGTCGCCCGATCCCAAAAAGGTTACATCGGGATTATCCTGGGAATCATGAAGCGCGCTTATCTCCTTTTCGGATGGATCAATGATAGCGGGAGGGATGTTCTCTATTTCGACTTCTTTACCCCGGAAGTCTCAACCTCCCGTGGGCCTTCATTACACTGCTACTGATCTCAACTGCAGTGAGGCCTTGGACCTCCCTTTCGACAGTGTCACATTTGTCTTAGGGTCTTCTGTGGTGGCATCCATTGGAGTCTCAACCCCATGGATTGCACTTTCATCGCCAGTGTTAACTCCCGGTACATTCCTTCTGTGCCTCGACCGCAGCATCGGCGGCGTCATTAGCCTTCAGAGCGATTGGCACCTCAGGGAGACAGTCTCAAGCTGTCCTGAGCTTCGTTGATGGCAACTTCTTTGTTCGCTTTGTGTTTGTACTTTCTCCACTTCGCCTCTAGATTCGTTGTGGAGTCATCTGCAAGACATTCTCCGACCTTGCTGCGGTGGAGGAGTTTCCCCCTCGGTGGCGCACCACTGAGTGACTTGGAATGGGGTCACTTGTCTCCAAACTCTCGGCTGTTTCTCTTGAGTGTTCAGCCGTTGGGGCGGTGGTAAGACACCTTTATTAGGGGTTGGCTCAACTGGGGTCCCCACTATCCCGATTTCATCGCCCGATTCCTTAATTCCTTCTTCCGAAGTGAGTGGGGAAGTGGTGGCGGAACAACGGTGGCGATTTGTTTGAACCACTCCCATTGGATCAATTTCAGTGTGTTTTGGAGGACTCTCCTGGTCCCTCCATCATGCTCTTCTCATGAAGAATTACGGATTCATACATTGCTGTTTGCATTTGCAACTCTTACGTGGCGGCGGCGGGTCCGAATCCTCATCACTTTCGATAGAATATCAAAGTGAGAATGCGTATGTTCTGTGGTTTCGGTGAGAGAGCGATCTTTGGCCTTCTCTCTTGCCTCGCTTCCTCTGCCCGATCTCTCCTTCTCCTTATCCTTGAAGATCTGCAGGATATCTATGCGATTTTCTTCATCCATCTTTGGATCACGAGAGGTTAGTCGAGGAAGTTCAGCAGTTCTTCTTCTTCGATAAACTCAGGCCGTTGGAACTGTTTCCTTGAACGACTCAATTTCCACTTCCTCCACTCACGCAGACGATTTTGGATGTCCGGGTAAGGGATAGGATCATCACATCACTATCTCGGCTCTATCGGCTTTTCTTCTTGTGTCTCAGTGCGCGGACTACGACTATTTCTTGATTTGCCTCTGTGATCGCCTTGGCGAGACTTAGCTGTTTCATCTATAATATCTGGAGACTCTACTTCTCCAGGCCGATCTCCCGATATCTGCTCGGTGAGTGGTGGTGACTCGGCCCGGTTTCTCAAGCTCGGAGCGCTTGATGATTCTTCTTCGTCTCTAGTTTGTACCAGAGGAATTTCTGGTTGAGAGAGTTTCTTCGAGTCTTGGGCGCGGGGCGTCTTTGGTGTTTTCTTACGAGGAGCGTCTTGACTTATCGTTCTCCTCTTTTTGATGATCGGAGAAGGTATTTGAGAGTCCTTCTCGACCGCTGCTGCTTGGGGCGGGAGACACGGCTGCGGGCGGTGACTCTGCTGCGAGGGGGCATGAGCGGGTTTGTTTTTCTTTCTTTGCGGGGCAGCGTCTTCTTAGCACTTGCGGGGCGCTTTCTTCTTTGGTGGAGAGGAAACAATCGTATCTTGAGGTCGGTGATTCCCCCTCACTCGTGTCGGCTCACTTGCGTAGGCTGCATTACGTGCGCCGAGAGGTTTGATCTGAACATCCTCTTGTTTACATGGAACCTTTCCATGTCTAAGAGGACTCTTTTCACCTCCATCACCGGCCAATCACCGGGCCATATCCTAGGGATCCTCCAAATGCACCATCTTCCTTGAAGGATTTGTTCCCTACATTACGGCATAGTCTGCTTTGTAGACAAACTCGGCCTTTATTTTCTTTTCTTCAATGATCGCGGCCATTCACGATCAACTTTGCTTTGTGATTGGTCAAAGTGCCAAATTTGATGTCTATGCATTTGGCAACTATGTCCAACAGTTTGTGGTAATCCTCCTTCAAGCGACCTCTTGTTTCTTTGTGTAAACTATTTTATCAAAGATAGTCGGGCTTGGCTACTTCCTTCCAAGCGGCGATCGAGGTTTACATCGGCCGTTGATTTACGATGCTCCTTCCGTCGGTAATGAGCGGTGTTGACCAAATCCTTGGCGAGATGGTGAACTTCTTTCCGTGAATAGATGACTTTATCCCTTCATCGTGAATCTCGGCGTTCACGTAGAAGCGTGCGACCTCCTCCACATAGGTCATCGGATATTCCAACGTCGAAACGGTTTTTTGGCGTTTCCAATTTCTCGGCAATTTTCTTCACTAAGGTGTCGTCGGACCCTTGTTTCACCATGCCGTCGAAATCCACAGATGACCCTGTGGATTTGCTTTCCTAACTTGACAAAATCATAGGTTGGTGCCATTTTTTAGGATTTCACCGAAGAAAACTTAGAGTTTTGAGAAAGTTTTGCCTTTGCTTCAAAAGAAATGAACGGTTTTGGTAATATGAGAGAGAGAAAGAAAGAAGGATTAAGTATGGTTTATGAAAGGGCGTGTGGGTGATTTTGAAATGTGATCGAAATCAACGGCTTGGATTTTGCATGCCTATGTAGCATTTAATGTCTCGTATTTAATGCGGCAACATTTATATCCAATCATAAGCTTGGTGTGCGCTTTTGCCTGTACGTCATAATTATCTTTGACGTAATTCTTAAAAACATTCCCGCTTAGTCAAAACGACTTCGTTTTTGTCACTTTGTTCATAAATGACTCGGCTTTTACCCTTATTGGTTTAATTCTTCTTCTCACGTTCTCTTTGTGACTCAAATTGTCAAATGACTTGGTATAGTTGTCTTTCCGATCGGTGATTTACTTAGGCTGATTTGTGAGTTCGACTCTTTTTCCCTTTTTGTGTTCCATTTCTTTTCTTTGATTCTTACGAGTGTCGGCTCAGCTCAATTAACCCTAACTCATGCTTGAGTTCTTCAAATCTTGACTCACATAATGGTTTTGTGAAGATGTCGGCCAATTGTTTATCGGTTGAGATATATTCCAAGATGATGTCCTTCTTTTCAACATGATCTCTTATGAAGTGATATCGACATCGATATGCTTTGTTCTTGAGTGCAACACATGATTTTGGGTGATTGCAATTGCACTTGTGTTATCACACATGATTGGAATTTCTTTTTCCTCAACTTCATAGTCTCTCACTTCTTTGTCTCATCCATAGGACTTGGGCTTGCACAAATTGCCGCACTATGTATTCTCGCTTGGTTGTAGAGGTGGCTATTGAATTTTGCTTCTTGCTAAACCAGGAAATCAACTTTGTTTCCTAGCATTTGACATGTGCCTCGAGGTGCTCTTCCTGTCAACTCTGCATCGGCATAGTCAGTCCGAATAGCCAATTAGTTTGAATCCACCTTCTTTTGGATACCATAAGCCAACTTCTTGGCTTCCTTTCAAATATCTCAAGATTCTCTTAGCTTTGCTCATCATATGGCTCTCTTTTGGAGCGATTGAAATCTTGCACATACACCTACGGCAAAGGTGATGTACGCTGCTTCTTTGTGAGATAGAGCAATGATCGATAAGAGCTCACGTATCTTGTTTGATCTGAGCTTGCCATCTGCATCCATGTCCATTTTGGTGATGTATTCATTGGTATTTTCACGAGAAGACTTCTCCTCCATACCAAATTTCTTCATTAAATCTCTGGTGTATTTTGTTTGACTTATGAAGGTTCCATCCTTGATTGTTTCACTTGGAGTCAAGGAAGAATGTCAACTCTCCCATCATGCTCATTTCAAATTTACTTTGCATGAGGTTTGAAAATTTTCACATAGCTCTTTGTTTGTGGATCCAAAAATGATGTCATCCACATATATTTGAACAAGCGGTATACTCTTTTTGTCTTGAATTAAAAAAGTGTTCTATCTACTTTTCCTTTTGTGAATCCATTCTCGATTAGGAATTGTGACAAGGTATCATACCATGCTCACGGGTGCTGTTTCAAACCATACAGAGCTTTCTTGAGTTTGTATACCTTATCTCCAAGAGTCTTCTGCTCAAATCCTGGAGGTTGTTCAACATACACTTCTTCTTCCAATAGACCATTTAGGAATGCACTTTTTACATCCATCGATATACATCAAAATTCTTGTGAGTGCATAGGCAAGAAACATCCTTATAGCTTCAATCTTGCTCACGAGGAGCAAATGTTTCATCAAAATCTATTCCTTCTTCTTGGCAATATCCTTTGGCTACTAGTCTTGCTTTGTTTCTTACCACGAACCTTCCTCGTTCATCTTGTTTACGAACACCCATTTAGTACCAATAACGTTTTGATGGGTGGGTCTTTGAACTAATTCCCATACTTTATTTCTTTCAAACGATTCACTCTTCTTGCATAGCTTGAATCAATGTGTGTCATCGATGCTTGTAACACATCTTTGGGCTCTATTTGCGAGATAAAGCATGTGAACATAGCTTCTTGTTGAGTTCGGATCTTGTTTTGACACCTTCTCTTATATCTCCAATGATAAGTTACGGTGGATGGTCTTTCGACCATCTTACATCCGGTTGAAGCAAGTTAGGCTGGTTCGATCGTCTAGCAGTTTGTGTTGCTTTGATCGGCTCTCTCGTAATCACTTAGCAAATTTTCCAACTGTTTTTGAGATTGACTATCTCATCTTCTTACGAGTTTATAATTCCGGCTTCAACTCCGGATATGGACTCTTACGTATGGTTGGATGATTGACTTATCGGTGACTTTTCAATGTCTTCTCCATTTACATTTGGCTCATCGAATACCACATGAATGGATTCTTCGCAACCATAGTCCTTTTGTTGAGTACTCTTTTGTAGGCTTTGCTTTCGGTGAGTATCCCAAGATACCTTCATCGACTTTAGCATCGAAGGCCTTTAGATTGTCTTTGCCATTGTTGTGGATGAAGCATTTACATCCAAATATTCTAAAATATGAAACATTTGGTTTTCTTCCATCAAATCTCATAGGAGTCTTTGTCACTGTCTTTTTATCATACATCTTTTTTGAGTGTAGCAAGTTGTGTTGATTGCTTGACCCAAAATCTTTTTGGTAACCCCCTTGACTAACATGGTCCTTCTTTGCTTCTTTGAGAGTTCTATTCTTTCTTTACGCAACTCCATTCTGTTTGTGGAGTTCTTGCTTTGCAGATAGTTCATGACCAATACCATTTTTAATACAATCTTGAGTTATTATTCCATTGACAAACTCGGTTCCTCAATCGATCTTATTTTGATAATGGTTTGGCTCTTCTCATTTTGAATCCTCTTCATCACCGTGGTAGTTTTACGTAGAGTTTCTTTCTTCTTACACATGAATATTGTCCATGTATATCTTGAGTAGTCTCTACTACCACCAAGGTGTATTTCTTTCCACTTATGCTAGCTGGTTTTTCACTTTGGGCCAAATAGATCCATATGTAGCGATGTAATATTCTTGTTGAAGATGGACATGTCTTTTCTTTGAATGAAGATTTGATTTGTTTTCCCTTCGACATGCATCACATATACTCTCCTTCTTGTATCTTGAGTCCGGAAGTCCTTCCACAAGATTACTTCTTGCAAGCATTGTCGTTTTGAAATTCGGGTGACTCGGCTTTTTTGCCCACCCAACTTGATTAATTTGTGCTTTTTGCTAGTAGACAGTCTTTGGGTGTAGCGGTTGACCAATCTACTACATACATGTTCTTTTATGTCGCATCCTTGCAACACAACTTCATTCGATTCAGCCTCCTTGATTTGGCATATACCCATGTTAAATCCAACATTATAGCCCTTGTCACGAGTTGGTGATGCTTAGCAAGTTGAAGTTGAGTCCTTCAACATATGCAACATCTGTGATTTCTAATACATTCCTCTTGATGGATCCAATGCCTCTTATTTCACCTGGAGCTTCATTTCCTCCAAATATGACTTTTGCTCCTTTAACATTCTTGAATTTTGACAGATTTTTCTTATTTCTGTCATATATGTCCGGAATGACCACTATCCATATACCAGGTTCCTTGGCACTCAAATTTGTTCCTTGAACCCGCAATCAAGGAAATTAAGTTTTAGGTACCCATACTTTGCGGGTCTGAGGGGTTAGAATTGTAAGATGATCAACCAACTTATAGCCAAATGATTTGACTCTAAGGGGTTGCCATCTATCGATTCCATAATCATAATTAATCTTGGCAAATTGGCTTGGGATTTTAGGTTCATACAAATTGTCTCTTTTGTCTGTATGCTGTGTATATGTTTTAGCAATCGCCTTCTTTGGGTAATTGTGGTGTTTAGTGTAGTGCCTAGGTGCATATGTGTCTTGATAAAAGCTCTTATACTTTTGGAATGGCCTTTCTTTGAGTTCTAGGCCTTTGCCATTTGAGCTTATATTCCATAAGTCTATCTTTGATAGTTCACATCATTCCAATCGGCTTGGCTTGGATATTTCCTACCATTTCCATCATATGTATTTCTTTTATAGATTTTAAGGGTTTTGGTAGCTCGCTTCTTCTTTACGAGTATTTTACGTTTGGAGTTTCTTTGAGAACTCATTGAATCTCTTCTCACCGGTCCTTTTCAGCGCACTCAATCTGTTTGTTTTCCTTTTCCTTTATAACCAAGGCCGTTTGCTTGTAATTGTGCTTTGGAGTGAATGTGTGTGCAACATTTAGAGTTTTGGATTTTTTAGACTCTTCATTGCTTGAAGATCCTTTTTCCAAAATTACTTTTGAAGTTTGACATATCACGGAGGAGTTAAATCTAAGCTTTGTCTTGTCTCCACATTCCCTTTGACTCATAATAAGATCATCCAATGATGATTTAGATGCCTTAGTGAATGAGGCATAACATTTTGAGGTCATTCTCCCTGTTTTCTATGGCAACTATTTCTGCTATTAACTTAGCATTTTCAGCCTTTAAACTTTCATTCTCATCAGCTATTTGACTTAGAGTACTCAGCTCCTTAGTCAGCTGTGAGTTTTGGCTTTTGAGTAGGTTGTTTTCCTCATTTAATAGTGTGTGTGAGGATTTAATGTGTTCAAAATCTTTCATCATTTTGCCTAATGAATCATAAAGATCGATGGGTGATGAAGTGTGTGTGTCACGTCACTATCACTAGAATGCGAGTTTGATGAGTTAGAGTGTACCTCATCTTCTTGGTCGAGTTGATCTTGTTCCTTGGCCATCAAACGGATCAAGGCTTCTTCTTCGAGTCACTTGAGTAGTCGGCTTCATTGCTCTCAATCAAGCTGTCTCTCTTGACTTGTTTGTCTCGGCGATCTCTCTGCAGACCATCATTGCCTTTTTCTTTTCTTGTCTTCTTTCTCTCAAGACCTTTCTTTCTTCTTCATTCCCGTATTTGTTGACTACAAGATATGGGCGATCAATGGCATAGTGACCTGGTTGCCTACGGTTCAAAGATATATTCAACCTTTTGATCGACTCTTTCCATTCTTGGATTGTCGACCCTTTGATATTCACTTTTTGATGATTTGTTCTCTTGGTTGGCCTATCTTCCCTTGACTTGGAGGAGGCGAGTGTCTTCGGAAGATTAAGCCCTTGCCTCTCTTGTAGTTCTTATTGAAGAACTTGTTGAACCTTTTAACCATCGGGGCTATTTCTTCTGGATCAATGACTTTTTGACCTCGGCTCTCTTTCCATCCTTAATAATTAGAGCATTGTTTTGGTACACTTGTCTCTTCCTCGATCTTTTCTTCTCACTCAAATTCGTAGGCTTTGAGATCGAGAATAATTCATGGTTGGAGGTCTTCGATAGGTACATGGAATGTCTTAGTGCCATGACCTTCATTTCCCATTCAGGTAGGAGACTTTTTAGAATCTTCATACACATTTCATTCGTGTATACTCCTTACCAAGTGCGGATAGCTCATTGGTGATTTACGTGAACCGAGCATCCGTTGATCCAAGTTTTCTCCTGCGATCATTTTGAAATTCTCAAATTTTTGTCTGACCACCGATAATTTGTTTTCTTTGATTTGCTCACGAGCCTTCACAAATCAATGTTAGCTTGTCCCCATTTCCTTAGCCGTTTTGCATGATTTGACTTTGTTGAACATGGCTTTGTCCAAGTTTTGTAAAGGATGTCATTGGCTACATTGTCCAGTTGTATCTTTTTTCTCGTCATCATTTGTCCATTCGATTCTTGGTTTTTCAATCATTCTTGGTCTAGGGGCAACATCCTCTTCACCTTCAAATTCGCACTCTTCTTACAGTTGTGTTCACCTTTAAGATTTGCGATGGCCCATCCTCTATCACTATCCACATTTCATCATGTAATGTCTTGATAGGTGAGCACATCTGAATTTTCCAATCATCAAATTCTTCAATTGTGAACATGGGAATTCGTGTCAAATTTGCTTCCATGATAATAAATATTAATGATAAAAGGAGTTTTGAAAATTTAAGTACTAAAGCGGACTTTGAAAAGTTTGGAGATCTAGTTCGATAACTGGTCACGGAAGGCTCAATGAACCAACCGCTCGATACCACTTGTAGGTCCCAAGGGTGTAAGTGTAAGGTTTAGAAGGGGTTGAATAAACCTTACCAAATTTTTGATTTAGTCCTTTTAAAAGTTCGAGTTGATACTACACAATTTGTGTCCTTGGTGGGCAGCCAATTTAGTTAATCGGTAGAGTTAGTCTCTCAACGAGACTCAACTGAGCTGTTGATGGAATAACTCAATGTTAAGTCCAAATTAACTCAACGTGGTTTGTTTTTCATTGGAAGACTTAACACCCTTAAGTTTGGTTAAGTAGAGATTTAGAGCTTGATTTAGTACTTAGAGATTATCTAATGGATAGCAAATATGTCGGCAGAATTAAACAAATATGATGCAAGAATTAAAGTCTTGAAATGTAAATGACACAATAAGATTTTTATAGAGGTTCGAAGATGGGGTAATTCTTCTACTCCTCTCTTCTCCAACTCCTGGAGGAATCCACTAGGTATTGATCGGTATACAAAGTGGTAACAGTCCGAGATACAAGTCTTGATCACACAACCGACTTGATCCTTTGGGACTCGATCTGAGACGCCTTGATCACTCACGGGTGGCTTCTCGTGCGACTCAGGCTTCTTCACAGGGCGTTGCCTTGCTACTACTGACCCACTTGCTCAAGCTCTTTGGATTTGATCACGAAGCCCTCCAAAAGCTTAAGACTTGGTTCGACCTTGAACCTTCCTACACTCCTTCGTGGAATGTAGACCCCGATTCTTGATAATTTCCTCTTCAACTGATTGAAGTTGTCTTTCCTTCACGGTGAGTGTTGGATTGATGTTCTTCGTAGTGTAGGCTTGAGGATTAATCTTGAATGATTTGAGAATATTTTAGGTTCGATTCAAATGTTTTCTTGAAATGTTCGTGGTTCGAGTAACCTTGGTGACCCTCTCTCAGTCATTCCTCGGCCTTTTATAGTGATCTTTCAAAAAATCGCCCGTTGAAGAGATAGGCTTATTTTTGAAAGTCACTTGTGTCGTTGGCTTGTCTTGTTGCGATCCTTGGAATTGCCATTTCCTCGTATGAATTGTTCTTCACCTTTTGAGTTCGACACGGTGTAGTGCTTCCCATTGGTTTATTCCTTTTGCACGCTTAAGGGACTGAGCACTTCGAGAAAGGTAGCATGGAGATATTACTTGTTTAAGTAATTCTCTTGATTTACGTGCAACGGATCTTTTTGATTATCTCGACTTGATTGCATTTCCTTGTTTTCCCCAGGTGACTTAGAGTCGACTTCAATCATGGATGACACTTCATCACTTCAACTTGAGACTTGGCTTTTCTTGAGTTAACTTGAGTGATACTCCACTCACCGCATCTCGATTTGCTCCTTGATAGAGTTCCGTCTTCTCTTCTTTGCCATACTCACTATCTTGCAATGAGTCTTCCTTCTAGTCTCGATTGTCTTCTTGCATGTTTGGGCATAGTGACTTAACTCACTTGACCTCCCCTATTTATTACAAAGTGCGGTTTACAACAAAAATTGGGGTGCCAACTTCCTATTCTAAGTTTTACATGGCATTCATCAAAATCTAAACAATAAATTTCCTAACATCTTTGGTTTGGAGTGCGACAATGTTGATATGAAGCGGAGGATGCGGGCCATATTGTGAGAATGCATGCCTCTCACACAACCGAAATGGAGTCACTACGTGAATTTCATCGAAAGAATTTCGCATGTTGAGGAGAACATGAATACAAAGTTCACCTTCTCATTCTTTGAAATGAAACTAGTGGCGGTGAATCGAAAGCCACTCGCTCAGAATTTCACATAGCACATGCCACAGCAGACTCCAAGCAGAAGTCCGCTCGTAGCCAACTGGATTTCATGCTCGTTGCGATGTTTCCAGGGGTTCCTCTCTCTTTCGATGATGCCAAAAAGGGGGAAGAGGAATACCTGAGGAAGTTGAAGGAAGAGATAGCTGTTGAGAAGAAAAAGGAGAAGGAGCAAACATCTGTTGAAAAGAAGAAGGACAAGGGAAAAGCTGTTGAGGGGGAAAAGCCAAGGGATGTGACCTTAATGCTTGCTGAAACCCCTCAGTAAGGTCATGTCACAGCATCGATAATCACAAAACTTCGGTGACTCTGCCGCTCCAACACTCTGCTGTGCCTATGTCTGAGAAGAGAAAAATTGTGGAAGCAGGGATGAAGGAGGTTGAAAGAAAGATGGATGCCCGTGTTCTTGAAGTATTGAAACTTACGGTGGCATTCCGGTAGGAAAGGACACAGATGCCATTCCAGATGACAGAGACGAGCCAAGATCCGTTGAAGAATTTAAAACGCTCGAATCCAAAGGTTACTTCAAGAATATGTCTATAGCCCAAGCCTGGGATTTGTACTGGGAGAAGGGTATGAAGCTGTGCGAAGAAGCTGATAGGCAGCAGACTACCATCAACCATTCAGCTGGTAAGAAGAAGACTCCCGTACAATATACACCCAGAGGAGGAGGAAGAAGTGGTGGAGGAAGAGGTTTTCAACCTAGACCTCTACCCAAAAACATTGAATATGTAGACCGAGGAAAGAAAGAAAGGATCTACTGGGCTGGCTATGATGAAGTAGCTCATCGGGAAGTGGCTAGAAAGAATGCTGAATACGTGAAAAGAATCGAGGAGGAAAATAAAAGACAAGATCAGCTGTGGCAAGAAAGGCAATAAAGGAAAAGAAAAGACGAAGCTGTGAAGAGAACTTATGAAAAGAAGAAAGCAGCTGAAGATGAAAAGAAAAGAAAGAGAGATGATGATGACAGAGCTGAAGAGGAAAGAAAGAGGCAGCGAAGGCGATGAAGTGTTGCTGCTAACCCCTTCGTGTATTTTAATTTTGTAAATACATATGTGTGTAAGTCATCTGTACATTCAATAAAGTAGTGCTGTATTTTCTCTCTATTGTTGTATCTTAGCATAGATGCTTGAAGTTTGCTTGGATATGATTATGCTCGATACACCTTATAACAATTTTTAAGGACAAGAATGCTATGATCAATAAAATGATTGATTCTACGCATACATTCTTTGTTACTCTATGTATCATCTTTTTTACATGTTGCTTAATAATTTTAAGTTTTGGCATCATCAAAAAGGGGGAAATTGTTGGGAAATTATTTTGTAGATTTTGATGAATGCCATGTAAAACTTAGATTAGAATGTTGGCACCCCATTTTCCTTGTAATTCTTATTGTAATAGATAGGTCTGAATGAGCTGAGTCAAGTCAGCTATGCCTGGGAATACAAGAAGTCAACTGAAGAAGTGAAGTGAAGACTCCGCTGAGGAACAACTGAGTATGGCCAAGATAGAAGATCAAGGACTCGATCAAGACGTAACAACCGAGGGACACCGTGTGAAGAGTCGATTAAGTCAACCCAAGAAGCCAAGTCACAAGTTGAAGTGAGCGAGATGAGTCTTTCAATCATTCGAGCGACTCAAGTCACCTAGGAAAAAGCAAAATTGAAAGAGGAGTTAATCGAAAGAATCCATTGCACATAAGTCAAGAACTTTAATTAAATAAGTAGTACTTCCATGCTTTGCCATGTCTTAAAGTGCTCGATCCCGAGAAGCGTGCAAAAGGAATAAACCAACGGGAAGCACTGCACCTTGTGTCGAACACGAAAAGCTGGACATTTATTTAATACGAGGAAAAGTCTACATCTCAAGACTGAAGACCAAGAAAAGACAATCCAACGAACACAAGTGACTTTTGAAAATCAGCCTATCTCTTCAACGGACAGATTTCTGAAAGTTCACTATAAAAAGGCTAAGGAATTTCATTGAGAAAAGGTTACCTTGATTACCTGAACCACGAACGAACAAGCATTATAAAATCTGTAACCTGCAAAATATTCTCAAGATATTCAAGCAAATCCCTCAAGCCTAAATTTCAAAGGAAATCGATCCAACACCAAGTTGTGAAGGAAAGACAACTTCAAACTGTTGAAGAGGAAACTTTTGAAGAATCAAAAGGGGTCATTTTCCAAGGAGGATTGTAGGAAGGTTCAAGGTCAACCAATCTCAAGTTATTGGAGGGCTTCGTGATCAAATCCAAGAAGCTTGAGAAAGTGAGTGAAGTAGCAAGGCAAATGCCTGCTGTGAAGAAGTTGAGTCGGACGAGAAGCCACCAGTGTGACCAAGGCATCTCGGATCGAGTCCAAGGAGCAAGTCACCGTGTGTGATCAAGACTTGTCTCTGGGATCGATAACCACTTTGTGAATTGATCATTACTTAGTGGATTCCTCCAGGAGTTGGAGAAGAGAGGATTAGAAGAATTACCCCATCTTCGAACCTCTATAAAATTTACTTGTGTCATTTACATTTCAGCATATTTACATTCCTGCACACATATTTTATATCTGCTGATAATTTGCTATCCAACTGATAAATAACTAAGTGCTAAAATCAAGTGTTAAAACAAAGTTAAAACAATTCAAGGGTGTTAAGTCTTTCGCTGAAAAACTCATCACAGTCAAGTTAAGGTTTAGACTAAACAACTGAGTTATTCTATCAACAGCTCTATCGAGTCTGTTGAGTGGCTAACTCTTCTGATTAACTAACTTAGTTGTCCCTCAAGGACTTAGCTGTGTATTAACTCTGTAATAATTTTAAAAGGACTAAAATTGAAAAGTTGGTAAGGTTTATTCAACCCCCCTTCTAAACCTTACTTACACCCCTTGGGACCTACACTACATCCACAACTAAATCATAGTACAATACTGCAGGCAGCTGTTGTGCCAAGTATTATGGATGAGGCAACAACTGAGGGATTGTGACATTGAAGAAAGAGAGTGTTAGGAAATTTATTATTAGATTTTGATGATATCATGTAAAATTTAGAGTAGGAAGTTGGCACCCCATTTTCCTTGTATTTCTATTTTGTAATAAATAGGACTGCATGAGCAGAGCGAAGTCAGCTATGTTGAAGAATTCAAGAAGTCAACTGAAGACTGAAGCAAAGACCCAGCTGTGTGTCAGCTGAGTGCAGTAAAGACAAAAGGCAAAGACTCGACTGAAGGAGATCCAGCTGACGAACAGTTGTGTAAAGATTGAAGAAGTGACAACCAAGTCGTAAAAGAGCCAACTCTACCAGTTGAACTGACAGTTGAGTCTTTCCTAAAAGGTTGGAGCAGACTCAAGTCAAAGGGGTAAAGGCAGCTGTCAAGTCAAATCGACTGATATAAATCCGTTGAACGGAAGTCAAGGATATTACTTAATATAGTAATAAGTTCAAGCTGCCATGTCTTAAAGTGTTGTCCCAGAAACGTGCAAAAGAAAAACACCAATGGGAAGCACTGAGGCTTGTGTCAGGTCCTGAAAAGCTGTAGGATCGTTTAATATGAGGAAATGTCACCATCACAAGTGGCAAGTCAAGAAAAGACAAGCCAACGAACAAGAAGTGTCATTTGAAAATAGTATATCTCTTCAACGAGCAAATTTTCAAATGAACACTTTAAAAGGCTGAGGAAGCAAGAGAGAGAACATACGAACGACCAAGCAATTCAAGCAAGAAAAACTTGCAAACACTCTCTCAAGCTGACTAAGAAATTCCTCAAGACAAAAATCGAAGGAACTCGATCCAACACACTCTGTGAAGGAAAGAATACTTCAACCAGTTGAAGAGAAAAAGGTTTTAAGAACAAAAAGGGTCTACTCTCCAATATTGAAGGAGTTGTAGTAAGGTTCAAGGTCAAACCAGAAGTTTCGAGCTCGTTGGAAGGTTGTGTGATCAATTCCAAGGGTTCGAAGGGAGCTGAAGTAGCAAGGCAGTTGTCTTGTGAAGAAGTTGAGTCGCAGGAGAAGCCAACTGTGTGATCAAGGCTGTCTCAGACTGAGAACTACTTTGTAACCTGATCTGTTACTTAGTACATTTCTCCAGGAGTTGGAGAAGAGTGGATTAGAGGAATTATCCCATCCTCAAACCACTATAAAATTTACTTACATCATTTACTTACAACATTTTAATTTCCTGCTTATATTCATACTTGTTGTTTAAGTTAAATTGCTAACCCAACTGATAATAACATTACTCAGAACAAGTGTTAAAAACAAGTTTAAAATTAACAAGGGTGTTAAGTCTTCCGCTGTATAAAAACCAAATCAACTAAAAAGTTAAGTGTTAGTTGACACAGCTAAGTTATACTATCAATAGCTCAGCCGAGTTTGTTGAATGGGTAACTTTGCTGAAGTAAGCCAACCCAGTTGTCCCAAGGACTTATATAGCTGATTTGAGTCAACTCTGTTGAAATATTTTAAAAGGCCTAAATTGCAAAAGTTGGTAAGGTTTATTCAACCTCCCCTTCTAAACCTTATACCACACCCCTTGGGACCTACAAGTGGTATCAGAGCGGTTGGTTCATTGAGCCTTCCACACTAGTTACTGAACTAGATCTTAATCTTTTTCAAAAGATATCACTTGTGTTTTCAAAGCTTTTTTTTCTCAGAAAGCAAAGTTATTATCATGGAAGCCAATTTAACTAGTATTCCTGTGTTTACTGTGGAAGAGTTTGATGACTGGAAAATTCGCATGCAGGCTCATCTATCAACCTTACACGATAAAATGTAGCTAGTGATAGAAGATGGGCCACTGCACATCTTTAAGGTCAACATCTTGTTGTAAGAATAGCACCTCCATATGAAGGAGGATCTTTGCAGCGAGCTGACCTGCCATGGTTGAGAAACCACGCCGTGAATGGATAAATGAGGATAGAAAGAGATACAATCTGGATAATGTTGCCAAGGGCATCTTCTACAAGACTTTAGACAAAGCTATGTAAAATTATGCAAATCTGCGAAAGAAATCAGGATAAGCTAACCCCGATTTGTGAAGGATCGAGAATAGATTAAAGAGAATAAATTAACGATTCTTTGTTAAAAATTTGAAAATTTTAAAATGCTTGCGGTGAAAGTCCGGATTATCTAGATGCCAAATTCACAGAGATCACAAATGAGCTTTCAACTCTTGGGGAAGGAGTACACTTAAAAGGAGATGTGCATGAAGATTTTAAGAGCCCTCCCAGCTGAATGGGAAATGAAGGTCATGGCCCTGAGACACTCCATGGACCTCTCAAAAACATCAAATCGTGAGCTGTTCTCAGATCTCAAAGCTTATGAGTTTGAGCTGAGAAGAAAAGAGCAAGAGGAGACAATTGTGCCTAAGACAACCGCACTAATGGCGATGAAAGAAAGAAAGGAGCCAAAGGAAGCCATTGACCAGGAGGAAATTGCTCTCATGGTAAAGAGGTTCAACAAGTTTCTTTAATAAGAACTATAAAATAAACAAGGGTGAAACTTCTAGAAGACATTCAACACCCTCCAAAGCAAGGGAGGACAGATGACCCAAGAGAGCTGAACATCAAAGAGCTGATAATCAAAGAGTGAAAGAGCCGATATGCGAGAGCAAAAAACCCGTGTTGGAATTGCGGACAAATCGGGACACTTTGTTTGGATTGTTCCTATCCACTAGTCAACAAATACAGAAATGAGGAAAAAAGAAGAGTCTTCAGGGAAAGAAGACAAGAAAAGAAGAAAGCCATGTTGGCTGCTGAGACTGCTGAACCAGCCAAGTGCAAAGAACCAACAAACTTAGATAGTAGTGAAGCAGACTACTCAAGTGATACTGAGGAAGAGGCTATGATATGCCTCATGGCTAAAGAACAAGATTTAAAAGATCAAGAAGATGTGATACAATCTAACTCATCTCATTCAGATTCTAGTGATAGTGACTGTGACACACACACTTCATCACCCACAGATCTTTATGATTCATTAGGCAAAGTGATGAAAGACTTTGAGCACATCAAAACCTCAGACACACTTTTAAATGAGGAAAATAGCCAGCTTAAATGCCAAAACTCACAGATAACTAAATAGTTTACTCTAAGTCACATAGCTAATGAGAATACCAAGTCAAGGTTTGAAAATGCCAAGATCCAAGCGAGTTAGTCACTCTTTGAAAAGAGAGAAAAAGATCTTAAAATTGTGATTGCTTCATTTACAAAGGCATCCAAATCATTGGATGAATTTATAATGAGCCAAAAAGAGTGTGGAGATAAGACAGACATAGAATTCAATTTCTTTGAGCATAGTCAAGCTCCTAGAGTGATTTTGGAGAAAGGATCCTCAAGTAATGGGGGAGTCCAAAAACCCAAAACACCATATGTTGCACCAACACCCACACCAAAACACAATCACAACCATACTGGCCTTGGATATAAGGGAAAATGAAAGAAGCCAGTAGAGTATGCTGAAAGGACAACTGAAATAAAATTCAAAAAATTCCGTCAGCAGACTCCAAACAAAAAATATTCTATAAAAGCCAAACAGAGCTACCAAAAGCCTAGAGGTTTCAGCAACACTAACCCCCAGGACCCAAGCAAGTATGGGTACCTAAAAATTAATTTCCTTGATTGCAGGTTCAAGGAACGGCTGAGTGCCAAGGAACCTGATACATGGATAGTGGTTGTTCCAGACATATGACAGGT